>PVIR01045141.1:0-10864 GCA_004026965.1 Petromus typicus
TGTCTTCCTGTTCTTACATATCTGCCCTGAGATAATAATCTCTCTCACCTCAGGTAAAGATTGTAAGCCAATCAACAAGATGTTCAACTTCCACGTTTTCTCCACATTGTCTTCCTTTTTGAAATATATTTTCTGTATGTTATCAGAGCTGGATGCCTTTACATACCTTGGTCTTCCCCTATAGTCTTAATTCAACAGATAAAGAAAAGATTAGTGAGTGCAACATTCTTTCCCTTTTCAAAAACACTGCCTGTTTATGCTTACCAGTCAGAACAGTCATAAAACCCTACTTCATGTCCACGTTTTTTATGTTAGATAAATTACTACATTTTCTTTTACTATAAATAGTTACTGCCAAAAATGGATGAAAATATATTTCTAAGTCTACAAATTATGTAGTACATTTGTCCTGGATGTTCAGAACTATATTTTTTCCTTTAAAATCTTATGTCTCAGTGTCAATCATTTATCTTTCTCTTCCTTTTTTTGCTCTTCCTCCTATTTCTACATCTGTCTCTCTTTTTTGCAGATTTATGATAATATGTCTTGGATTGACACTTAGTTGATTTTTTTCAGGAATGTGGTATACCTTTTCAGCATGTTAGTTTAGTATGCATTTCAGGTTAATTTTTTCAACAAGATATTCTTGACAAAGTTTATAAGTTTTAGTATGTTATACTGTTTTGTATATATTAACTTTCTATTCACTTATTATACATTGTATCTTATTTTATACTTGTCACTTTTAAATCCCTTTCTTCATTTTTCACAATCTTTATTTATATTCATGGTCTTTCTAGTATACATTTTATTTTTGAAATATATTTCTTTCTTGCACTTTATTGTCTTATTTTTAAAATTTTCTAATTTTCATTTACCATATTCTGTATTAGCCTCTATGGTAACTCTAACTTAAACTCATTTTGAAATACAATTTGGTTTATAAGTATGTTTTTTTGGAATTTTTCACCGCTCCTCTGAAGTTGTTATGGTAGATGTTTGTGTAGAAAGCACTTAACTAGTTTGGCTCAGTGCAGAAGATCCATCCGAGGGAAAGTTGTCTCCTGAGAGGTATAAAAGAGAATCGAAGAAGGAAAGATTGCTCTGTTCCACTGGAGGAGCTCCAGTCTTTGCCTTCACCTTTGTTGGCTCTTGGATTCCACTGCAGATCCTTCAGCTTTTAGCACTGACTCTGCACCTTTGTGGTGGAGACCCCTTAGCCTCCTGAGCTAGACTCCCCTGGGACACCACCCGCGGCTCAGGCCTTCCACTAGACCTGTTAGATGCCACGTGCTCAGACAGACCCTCTGGATCTTCCACATCTGACTCTGTGGGTGACCTTTGTAAGCCAATCAGATCAGTTTAAATGCATTTGTTGTCTTGTATTAAATCTGTTTCTGTAGTAAGCACTAACTGATACCAGAAAATATGCTGGTCCTTAGTAGTTTATTTTCATAATAACTTATTATGTAATTTGATCTTATATTTTAGTCTTGTTCATTTTTAAATGTGAAATCAATGTCTCTAAACTTTGAGGAAGGGAAGAGTGTATCAGAGTTCTTGTGTCTTCTGGGCTTTCATTTTCATTAAATGTTTAAATATAAACTTCAGTTTCAAATATCTATTTTCATGTCCTTCCCCTCAAATTTTATTAAGCCCTTTTCTTCAGTACATATCACCTTCAGGAAGTTATTTTGTTCTTTACTCATGATAAATTAGTATGAGATTTGGCTTAAATTTTGGCCATTCTTATTTCAACTGTTACTCTACAAGGCTTTGTTCTCAGGCACTCTCCCTCAGTGTGGAATTTCACAGGCTGATTTGTTTTTAGAACTCAAAAGCTCAGACTGCGGCAGCCTCTGAGCCTGACAGAGGGATCCCTGTACAACCCTCAGGCAAACTGAGGGAAATGGCTTCCCAAGTCAGCTGCTCTTCTCAGACTGACCTGGTGGCTCTTACCTACTGCTTCTTCTCTATCTGTGGAAACTGATTGTTTTGTCATTCTCTGCTGGGAGCTAGCATTTCACAAGCGTCTTGGACATAGTTGACATCTCAGTTTTTCGTTTTCTCCTTCCCTCCACCACCTTTTATTTTATCAGTATCAGATTCATTTACCTTGTCAGTATTTGAAGTTATTTATCACATACACAAGTTAACAACCAGACTAACAGGCTAAGAAAGATGTAAAACACATTAGACAATTACACTTAATTAAGGTACTCTTTTAGATACATTGTCCATACAGGATTACAGTAGTATTTTTTCTCTTTCTTTCTTTTCCTACTGTTTTTATTTTGCTATTTATTTGCATATTAAATTTTTCAAAAAGAGAAATTGCAAAATATTTAAACTTTTGTATTTGACTTATAAACTTAATGTTAAAATTTCAAGGTATATCCATTTTCCTACAAATGACTTGAGTTTTTATTTTGTAAAAGGATTTTGGAGATATAGTAACTTAGCTATTCATACTTTGCTTCTTCCTCTCCATATCTATTGTAGTAAAATTCAACATTAGTGAATAGAATGACAATACATTTTATTCTGATCATATTTACATACCTAAGCACATAAAAATAAAGTTTAAATACTTTTTTTTTCACAAAATCTTCAAGAGGTCAAACTCTATATACAAAGTTTTTTCTAATGACTTGTTTATTGGTCAAAAGTGTTTCCCCTATCTCTCTAAAGGCAATAAAGTTTAAAAAAAATCACAAAATAAAAAAATGGCTCAGAAATCACTACTGTATTATCAAATTTATAATTTGATTTATAAATTTATTATATTAGACATATTTATGTTCATATAATGAATAAATTTGTCATAAATGTTTAATATTTAAATTGGTAGTTTTCAATGCAATTTAAATATAAAGCTTGAATACATATTTTATTAGTTTTCAAATTACTTTTTTAGGTGATAGTAAAGAGCTTGGTATTTTATCTTTGATGATGCTCAGCTCTTCATTGTGAATATATAAGACAAAATTGACTTATATGTTAACTCTGTATTCTGAAATTTTATTTAACTCATTCATTAGTTTTTAGAATTTATTGTGCAAATTTATTGGCCTTTTCTATGCATAAAATTTAGTTATCATCATATAAGTAGGGTCATATTTCTTCCTTTTTACCTACATGTATACACATTTACTTACTTATTTTCCACATGTAGCAATAACTTAAAATTTCCTCATTATGTTGAATATGAACTAAGACTAGACATTTTTTTCTGTTGTCAGTCAGGGTGCAAGTTAACAGTCTTTCCAGTTGACTATAATCTTAACTATTGACTTTTTACTGAACTGATGAAATCTCTTCATATCTATAGTTTTCTGAGAATTTTAAATCTTATACAAACATTGAAATCTGTCAAGTGTTTATATCAATTAGCATGATTAGAAGATTTTTTACTTGCTAGCTAGTTGATATGATGTATTACATTGATCAATATTTTTAAAAACATTAAACTAAAATTTTGTTATGATTTTATTTCTTCATGATTGGCATTCTTTCTGGTTGGAAAAAAGAATCTTAGTGTTGTTTTAATTTGCAGTTTTCTAATAGCCAAAGTAGAGATCTTGAATAGTTTTTAACGTAATTGTTAGCAATTTATATTTATTTCTCTGAGAAGTGTCTGTTCATTTCAGTTGCACATTTCTTGATTGGGTCTCTTATTTTAGGTGGTTTAATTTTTTAAAAATTCTTTATATGTTCTAGATATTAGTTCTCCAAGGAATAGCTGGCAAAAACGTTTTTCCTATTCTGTAGGTTGTCTCTTCCCTCTGTTAAATAATTCCTTTGTTGTGCAGAAGCTTTGCAACTTGATTTTGTTTTATTTATTGATTCATGCTGTTAATTCTTGTAAAGTTGGGATTCTGCATAGAAAATACTTATCCATAGCTATCACTTCAAATATTTTACCTGTTTCGTCTCCTAATAGGTTCATTGTTTCCATTTCGATATTTAGCTCTTTGATCCATCTTGATTTTAGTTTATTTCATGGTGAGAGAAATAGGAACATTTTTAACCTTGTATAAACACTTCTCCTGTTTTCCTAGCTGCACTTATCGACAAGGCTGTCATTTCTACAATGTGTTCTTTGTCAAAGATCAAACTGCCAAATATGGTGATCATCAAGATGTCAAAAATAACAAATGCTGGAGCGACTGTGAAAAAAAGGAATCTTGCTTCACTGTGTTGGGAATGTAAACTACAACTATAATGAAAATCAGTGGGGTGATTTCTCAAAGAACTGAAATTAGAAATTCTATGACCCAACTATTCTACTTCTAAGATTCTTTCCTAAAGAGCTAAAGATACTGTAACAGCAATAACTTCATGCCAGTATTTATAACATAATAATTTACAATAACTACATCCTGGAAACAGCCTCTGTATCACCAACATATGAATAGATAAAGAAAATGTGGTATCTATACATAATTTAGGAAAATGAATGGACCTATAAACTATAATGTTGAATGAAATAAACCAGACACATAAGCTTAATGTGGAGAGCCGCGCTGGTGCCACACCTAAAAGATGGCGCTGGCTTCCTTTCTCTTTCCTCCTGATGGCGTGTGCTCCCTCTGCCACATGACTCCTTGCGGGGTACTAGGCTGACTCAAGCATAGTTTGGTTGCTGCGCAGACCAATGGTAGGCCACTACACCTGATCCCCTGATTGGCGGAAGAGATGCATATAAGGCATTGCGCGGGCTGGGGAAAGAGAGACTCTCCATTATGCTGTAAAGGGTTCCTGAATAAACCGCTTGAAGAAGAGTTCTGGGTCGCGTCTTTCTTGCTGGTTGAGAGGGACGCGACAACTGGTGGCCCGTACGGGGAACTCCTCGGAACTCAGAACTTCAGCGGTCAGGGCAGTGCACTGGTAAGTCCCCAGGTAAGTGGGACCATAAGGACCGCTGGTTGTGTGTGGTGATATTTTGCTCTCTTCTGTAGATAGAGTGGTAAGTTCCCAGGTAAGTGGGACCATAAGGACCGCTGGTTGAGGGCGGCGATATTTTGCTCTCTTCTGTAGATAAAGAGAGAGCGGGAAAGTCCGCGGGGATAGGCGGCTGATTAAGTTCGCGGGTAGTAGCGAACTGAAAGTAAAAGTTTCAATTATGGGCGCTTCGCACTCGCACCCAATTTTTTTGGCTCTTCAAGAGCTGCTACTGTCAAAAAACTTAAAAATCAAAAAATCCACCTTAGAAAGATTTTTAGAGGAATGTGACACCACTGCGCCATGGTTCGCGGAGTCCGGAAGCCTCACGGTCCCTTGCTGGGACAAACTTGGTGCCGATCTAGATTTTGCATGGGGACAAGGAACATTAAAAGGAGAGGTAAGACCAGTCTGGAAGTTAGTCAGGAGTTGCTTGGAAGATCAAAGATGTTGCAAAGCTGTGGAAGAAGGGAAAACAGCCTTAGAGATCTTACAAGAGGAGCGCTCTGAAACAGCTGAAAGCGCTAAAGAGATTTTACAAGAGGCGTGCTCTGAAACAGCTGAGAGCACTAAAGAAGGGCAAGGTAGGCTTTATTCAGAAGAAACAGACATACCTAGTTCAGAGGAAGAGGTATCTGCCCTAATAGCAGAATTAGAGAAAGCTGTGATAAAGAAAAAAAGAAAGAAGGGAGAAAAGGAAAAAGAGTTAGAAGGTGGGGTGGAGCCTTCGGCGCCTCCACTATACATGGCTGCGGGGCAAAACACCGAACTTGTTTCAGCCCCTTTTACAGCCTCGGGAAGGTCCTTTTGCCCAAAGGTGTGGAGCCACATTAGAACAGAACTACAGCTAGCCTTTCCAGTGTTTCAAGACCATCAGGGAAATAGGTTTGAAGAACCTCTAGATTTCAAAGTGATCAAGGCGCTGGCTGAGTAAGTGAGAACATATGGCATTAGTGCTTCTTTCACTCTGGCTCAAGTGGAAGCTTTAAATAGACATTGTATGACTCCCAATGATTGGGCAGGTTTGACCTGCGCTTGCCTGAGCCTGCGTCAGTACCTGGATTGGAGAGCATTCTGGTTAGAATTTGCGGTAGAGCAGGTGGCTGCTAATGCGGCGGGAGGTAATCCAGCCTGGGATAGAGACATGTTGCTAGGGCAGGACGTAATTGGACTTATCAGAATCCTTCTCAGGCAATTCATTCTAATCCCTTTGATATTTGGCTCTTATGTGGAATCAATGGTAGCTGCACCGATCTTTCTGCTTTTAGCATGATTGGGGGTGGAAGAGTAGGGAATGCTTCTTTTAAGTGGAATAATGCGAGATTTTGGAATTACTGCCGCTGTCATTACAGCCATAACCGCTTCTGCAGTGGCTGCCACCATGGCGGCCATTGCTATGGGCACCACGGTGCAGACGGCTGCCACCCTAAACAATTTGTCAGTTAATGTGGCTCAGGCCCTAGACCTACAGGCATCCATAAATTCTCAGATAAAGGGTGGACTTATGATTGTTAATCAAAGGATCGATCTCGTCCAGGAGCAGGTCGATATCCTCTGGCAAATTGCACAATTGGGATGTGAATGGAAAATGCCAGGATTGTGTGTAACATCAGTACAGTATTTTAATTATTCTTGAGCAGCCAATTTGTCTAAACAATTGTCTAAGTTTCTCATGCAGAACTGGTCGGCTGAATTTGAAGACACCTTGAGAGACTTGAGAATGGTCATCGTACATGTGAACTCCACCAGAGTTGATCCGGTTGTGGCGATGGGACTGACTTCCTGGATTTCCTCAGCAATGAACCATCTTAAAGAGTGGGCGGGAATGGCGGCATTAGCCTTTATGTTCCTTTTTTGCTATGATGGTAGGATTATGGTGTATCTGATGAGCCACTATGGCCCGTAGCACAGATATGATGATTCAAGCCTTTACGGCCCTCGAGGCAGGGCAGTCTCCTCAGGCATGGTTGGCCGCCATTCAAAAATAGATCCTACACGTTCAGGTTGCCAGGCTAAGCACTGCACTTGAGGTATGCGGCCTGCTGTTAGCAGCCTCAAGGAGAGCACATCTGATTTATGCGGGTTGGTACCGCCCTTCCCCAAATCTATCCCAACATCGCCCGCCTCTGAAGAAAACTGGTACCGGACGGGTCAGGCTTGAATTGGGCTGATGAGGCTTCAAGGACAGCCTGTACAATGTCCCCTGATATGTTTCAGAGATCAGACCTCTGCTCTCGCCTGTTTCGTATACAAAAAAGGGGGAACTGTGGAGAGCCGCGCTGGTGCCACACCTAAAAGATGGCGCTGGCTTCCTTTCTCTTTCCTCCTGATGGCGTGCGCTCCCTCTGCCACATGACTCCTTGTGGGGTACTAGGCTGACTCAAGCATAGTTTGGTTGCTGCGCGGACCAATGGTAGGCCACTATACCTGATCCCCTGATTGGCGGAAGAGATGCATATAAGGCGTTGCGCGGGCTGGGGAAAGAGAGACTCTCCATTATGCTGTAAAGGGTTCCTGAATAAACCGCTTGAAGAAGAGTTCTGGGTCGCGTCTTTCTTGCTGGTCGAGAGGGACGCGACAGCTTAAGTAGTATATTATTTCTTTAACAAAAACTAAAGTACTAACCAACTCCATAATCAAGGATGGAAAGGAGTCAAGGGGATAGTTCTTTTGCAAATGGGAAGGGGTCCAGGAGACCAAAGGTGAGGAAAGAAAGGAGGTGAAGGGGAAATAGAATAAGGTTAGGACATGCACAGGAACCTGCTAACTTCATTGACTGTAAACATTATATGTCACAAATGTGAGATTAATAATATCAGCAAGAATGAAAAAGGGGGGGTTAGAGTCGGAAATAGGGAGGTAGTAGGAAGGGGAAGAGATTAAAGAAAAGAAACTAGCTGTATTTTGTACAGATATCCACTCCACAAGATGACTATAATTTCACGTACTTAAAACATACTTTTATTAATAAAATTAATAAAATACTTGAACCAAGCTTGGATCTTTTGAATGAAACACACCTGCTCATGGTATAGAACTCTTTATATTGTTAAATATTGTTTGTCAATATCTAAGTATGTTTGTATTTATTTTTATGACAAAGTGGTAGTCTAGTTTTTTTTTTTTTTTACCATCTTTGTCAGATTTGGGTGTGAAAAAAACACTAGATTTATAAAATCCAAGAGAAAAATATTTCTTTTATTTTACTTTTTCAAGAGAAAATATAGAATGAGCATTAATTTTTCTTTAAATATGTTATAGAATTCTGTAGGCTCCATCTTGGATTCAATTTAAATTCAATATCCTAAAAGTTTATGTCTATTCAAATTATCTATTTCATATTGGATGTTAAATAATGATTTGCTTTTCACTAAGGAATTGTTTCATATTATTTATTTTCTCAAATATAAGCGCTTAATGTCACCTTATTATTCTTTTGACATCTACAGAATTTACAGTGATGTCTTTTTTCTCCATTCTTGGAATGGAGAATTGATGTTTTCTGTCATGTCATTTTCAAGACTTTTGACAACTTTATTGGCTTTTTTAGTGAATGAGTACTTTTTAAAATTAATTTTTATCTTTATTGGTACATTATGAATACACATCACCATTGCATTTAACATTGAGAATTTGTACCAGAATATGACATGACTTGATTCTCATTTTTTCCCTTTTTCCCCCGCCCTGCAACCCGCCACTCCTTACATACACAATCTTTGTTTCATTTTCTCTTTATTATTACCACATTCATTTCCCCCTCGTTTTTTACCCTTACAGTCTCTTTCCTTTGAAATATTTTCTACTTTACAATATCAATTATACATACTACAACTCATTTACAACTAAATTTTCTCATACCAGAGAAAAGAGACGATATACATACTACAACTCATTTACAACTAAATTTTCTCATACCAGAGAAAAGATACGATATTTACACATCTGTGACCTGTTTATTTCGCTTATAAGTACTTTTAATTGTTTTTCCTTTTGACTTTTTCCTCTTACTTTTGTTATTTTTTAAAAACTTTCCTTGCTTTAGGTTTATTATTTCTATTAAAATTCTCATTTGCAGAGCTTCAATTGTATTAATCTCTCTCTCAAATATATATATATATATATATAATATATGATGATATATGTATAAGATATGACATCATATATATGATATATGTATATATTATATATATGATATATATGACATCACTGCTTTAGCTGTGTCCCACAAATGTCAATGCCACATTGTTTTATTAGGTTTGTAGGACTGTCATAACAAAGCGTGTTGTCTAGAGAGCTAGAACAACAGAAATATATCATTTCGCAGTCCTGGAACCTGGAAGTGTGAGGTCCAGGTGTTGTAGGGTTGATTTCTTCAAAACTGCCTCCTTGAATTGTCTTTTTGTTTTTGTGATTAGACTACATCTTCTTGTAAGTATCCTAGTCACATTTTATCTAGGCTCACACCAATGACATCATTTGAACAGAGATATTTAACTTATATATCAACTTTACTTGTAGGTTGAAATATACTATATTCAAATACAGTCACAAGGTTGACCTACTAGTGATTAGGATACAATGATGTACATTTTCAAGTTTCATTTTACTCTTCCTGTTTAACAAATGGACTTTTAAAAAAAATGAATAGTTTCCTAATATTTGGAAATTTTCTGCTATTGTTTTCTAGTTTAACTTTATTATAATCAAAGAACTAACTCTGCTTTTAATTTTGAATTGTTTGATTTTTGCACTATAGCTTAAGGTAAGGCATTACTTGAAATATGTTTTGTGAACTTTTAAAAATATTTGATGCACTGTTGTTAAATTATTCCATAAATGTTGATTATGTTCTGTGGGTTGATGGTGCTTCCAACTCCTTTCTTATATTAATTTTTTTATTGTTTCATTATTGTTACAAAGGGCCTGAAATTTTGATTTATTTCCTATCTTAGGTTTTACAATTTTTGAATCTCTGTGCTTTTGCGTATACACACTTACTATTATGATAATTTCTTAGTGATTAATCCTTTTATCATTATATAATTTCTGTATATGGTAACTTTATTCTTAAGTCTATTTATATGGCTGCTTAGGCTCTTATCTCCTTAATATTTTCATAAAGTATACTATTCTTTCTAACCCATCTGTATTACTATATCTTAGATGAATTTTTGTGGGTAGAATTCATTCAAAGAATCTTTACCTTTTAATTTGTGTGGTTAGGTCATTTGAATTTAATGTGGCTTCTGCAACATGCCATTTTATTTTTACTTATTTTAAAAAATTTCTATTAGTATATACTTATAATATATAATAAAGACATTCATCATGGGGAATTGGGCTTTGTACATATCACACTATTTTCATGTCAACGCCACATGTTTTATTAGGTTTGTTTTTATTAGGTTCATTTCCCCATTAACCCATGGGTTACTTGATATTTTTAAAGTTTCTATTTTAACTCATCTAATACTTTTAGGTTTATATATTTGGTGAGTTCTCTTAGTGGTTGCTTTAGATATTATGTATATGCACATCTAATCACAATCTGCTAGTGTTATTATTTTAACAATTCAATAGCTTAAATGAAGAATAGAATCTTTAAATTCTATATACCTCTATCACCTTCTATACATATTTTGGTTTAAGTATTTCTTACATGAGAGAACATATGTTTTTTGTTTCAACAAGTATAAGTTGAAAAATGTAAGAGGGAACAGAAATCTCTTTGTACTCACTTGTACTTATTGCCATGTTCTTCTCCCTTGCTGCCATGACAAGGTTTATTATTGGATTATTTCCTTCTCATTTAGAGAAATTTCTTCTTTTAATTTAGATAAGTTAGCTGATGAAAGAATAAATTAGTTTCCTGTTGTTGAGTGTCATGGGTTCCTCTTCAACTCTCAAAAATATTCTC
>PVIR01045142.1:0-10860 GCA_004026965.1 Petromus typicus
ATCTATTCCTAACATCATCTGGTTTGTTGCTATATGAATAAAGACCTCATGGCAAGTTTCAGAATAAATTTCCAAATTGAAATTGTGCCTTCTTATGTAACAGGGCATATAATTTTATACTGTAATTTGAAGGTGTTTTTACTTGCATTGCCTAAATCTACAGCCACCCCGATGTTTCACGAGCCATTGGATTGAATTGGGCTACTTCTGCTGTTGCTTTGGAGCTCCTGTACACACCTTGCCCTTCTCCTGCCAAGTGGGTGAAAATACAGATGGGTTCTTGTTTTTCCCAGGCACAGCTACTAGATGGAGGTGTTTATTAAATAGTCAACCACGGGCTTCAGGTTCATGGAGCTGCTGAGGAGGTCTGGAGGCCCCTGGGATTTCCTCCTCCAGCAGCATCTACAACTCAGTGCTCTTCACCTCCTCCCCTTCCTTCTCCTTCTCCTCAGGGACATTGGTGGAGGGCAGGGTGGGGGGACTGAGTCAGAGAGAGGAGGTGCAGGAACAACAGCCCAGGCTGTATCTTTTATAGGTAAGGACCTTTTGCTTTGATTTGCATTTTCTTAGGGCTTCGGATTTAGCTCACTGGTACCCTGCCTGCCTTTCAAGCACATGGGTCTGAGTGTGATGCCTGGTACCACCAAAACATAATAATTTTCATTTTTTAAAAAATTTAAAATTAATTTATTTTGCAATACCAGGTATCAAACTAACAGCCTTGCACTTGCAAGGCAGGTGGCAGTGCCCCTGAACTAAATCCCAAGCCCATATATTTTCATTTCTTTTTTTTTTGAGACAATGTCTCACTTTGTAGTTCAGACTGGCTCTGAAACTCACCGCAGTTCTCCTGCCTCTGCCTCCTGAGTGCTGAGATTACAGGCATGAGCCACCACGCCTCTGACACTGTGATATGTGGTACTGAGGATCAAACTTGGGATTTTGTGCTTGCCAAGCAGTTGTCAGTACCACTGAGCTAAATCCCCACCCTGTTTTTGTTTTTTGAGACAGGATCTCACTTTGTAGTTCAGGCCCAGAACTCACTAAGTAATCCAGGCTAGATTTGAGCTAGGGCAATCCTCCTGCCTCTGCCTCCCAAATGTTGGGATTACAGGTATGTCAGAAAAGAGGGCGGTAAAAGAAAGTAAGTGAAGGCAGATGAAGATTATTTCAAAGGATACTCTTTGTTATGTTTGCTGTATAAAAGGCCAAGAGTAAATAAACTCATTGCATTCAGCACTGAGAACTTAGCTCTCAGCACTGCTTGGCACCCTCCCAACTCTCTTGTCTGTCTTTTTTCTCGCTCCCCACTCTGCCATTCAGGGATGGTCTGACAGGTGACAGCTGGCTCTGTCACACCAGCCCTATAATTTTTATTTCTTAAAATCTTCTAATTCTTCATACATGTTCAAATTTCTCCGATTGTTCCTTTCTACAGTTGGTGTCTAAGTTACTTTTCTTGTCACTGAAACAAAATACCCCATACCTAAAGCTGAAGTAGGAAAGTTTATTTTAGCTCAATTTGCAGAAGTTTCAACCCATAGCTGAGAGGTATCTCAGAGGAGAACAGTTCATAATGTCCATAATGTGGTAGGCAGAAGGCGGCAGCCGCAGGCAGCACGCCTGCTTTTAAAAAATTCTATCTAGGCTACAAGCCTTTTTGTCTTCAATAAACCCATCCAGTCATACCCAGAACTATATGGGTCTAATTAATACCACACATCCTTTATCCCAGGATAATAGGTAGAATTTCAACATTGGTGTAGGGAAAGACTTTATGAACAAAACCTCAGTCACACAGGAACTATCATAAAGAATCAACAATTGAGATCTCATCTGGTTGAAAAGCTTTTGCATGGCAAGAGAAACCACCAGCAGAGTGAAGAGACTACTCGCAATGGGAAAAAAATTTTGCCAGCTGTTCCTCAAAGGGTAAATATCTAGAATATAAAGAACTCTCCAGCAATCAAGGATTTACCTCAGTGGTTCCAGTACCTGCCTTGCAAACGCAGGTGCCAGGATTTGATTCCTAGTAACCACAAACAACAATGCTCGGCGTGATTCACACCCATTAGCAATCAGTACCACATACCACAGTGCCATGGTGGCTCACACCTGGAATCCTAGCAGTTGGGAGGCAGAGGCAGAAGGATTGCTATGAGTTAGAGGCTAGCCTGCACTACATGTAGTCCAGGATCAGCCTGAACTACAAAGTGAGACTGTGTTTCAAGAAAGAAAGAAAGAAAGAAAGAAAGAAAGAAAGAAAAAAACAACTAAAGAAAGTACTCACTAAGAGTATTTATTGCTCCAGGGTTATCATTTATTCAGAGGAAAGAACTGGAAAATACATATTATTTAGAAAGAAAAATAAGGCATAAGTCTATATTGATATTTCCAATTCAACTTGAACATTACAAGGTCTTTAAAATTCTTTTCTTGGGCCGGGGATTTAGCTCAGTGGTTCCGGTGCCTGTCTTGCAAGCGCAAGGGCTCAGGTTTGATCCCCAGTAACCACATACAATACTGGGTGTGGAGACTTACGCCCAGCAGCAATCAGTACCACATACCACAGTGCCGGGCATGGTGGTTTACTCCTGTAATCCCAGCACTCGGGAGCAGAGGCAGGAGGATTGCTGTGATGTGAGTTGGAGGCTGAGCTCAGGGCCAGCCTGAACTACAGAGCGAGACCCTGTCTCAAAAAAACCTAAAAAAAAAAAATTCTTTTCTTTTTAACTTTTGGCTGCTTTTACAACTCTTTGTCTTCAGTATTCTTCTATTCCCTTGTATGAATTTATAAATGAATCTTTCTGTTCATCTTGATATTACCCTGTGCTTCCTATGTGTGGATTCATTCATTTCATCAGCTCTGGAATAGTCTTCCTTAACCTCTTTATGGATCATTTGTCTACATTCTTTTTACAGGGTGCTACTGAGATTTCATCTAAGGCTTTATTCTACACTCAATCATTCTTAAACCTTCTTACATTTTTTTCAACCATTTGGTACATTTTTATTTCATCAGCTCCTTCTTCTGTGAGTTAGAGGCTAGCCTGCACTGTGTGAGTTCAGGGTCAGATTGAACTACAAAGTGAGCCCCTGTCTCAAAAAAAAAAAAAAAAAAAGAAAGAAAAGAAAGAAAGAAAGAAAGATAAAACAACTAAAGAATGCCTCTGATTCACATCTGGCTATGTCAGTGATGTCTAATGAGTGATTCTAAATGAAATACTATTTCATTATGGTTTTGTTTATTGTTGAAAAGTTAGAGGAAAATTAAATTTTATCCAGCATTAAGTGAATGCTTAAGGGATTATAAGGACATAGTATTAGGAAGTCATTCACATGGTAGTTTACAAAGTTTTAAAAATGTACAAATTATTTTAAACCTTTTAGATAGAAAATCAAGATACCAATGATAAACACAATTTTATCTTAATTCTACACTGCTGCCCTTCTGTGCTTGGTGGGTTTGACATCTGCAGATTCAACCAACTAGGTATCAAAAATATTCAAAAAAATTGCTCCTATATTAAATATGTACAGACTTTTTTTTAATCATAATTCTTTTTTTTTTTTTTTTTGAGACAGGGTCTCACTTTTGTGGTTCAGGCTGGCCCTGAGCTCAGCCTCCAACTCACATCACAGCAATCCTCCTGCCTCTGCCTCCCGAGTGCTGGGATTACAGGCGTGAGCCACCACACCCGGCATGGTGGTATGTGGTACTGATTGCTGCTGGGCGTGAGTCTCCACACCCAGTATTGTATGTAGTTACCAGGGAATCCAACCCGGGTCCTTGCGCTTGTGAGACAGGTGCCGGAACCACTGAGCTAAATCCCTGGCCCTCTTATCATAATTCTTGAGCAATACTGCATACCAATTACTTATGTAAAGCTTAATTGTGTTAGGAATATTAAGTAATCTAGAGAAATTGAAAGCATGTGGGAAGATATACAGTACATGAACTATATGCAAATACCCCAATATTTTCTATACGGGCCTTGAGCATCTGGGGGTCTGGTTATCTGTGGGGATGGAGGAGCCAACCCCAGAGAGCTGAGGGGTGGCTGCATATGTACATAAATGAAATTATGACCATACGAATATACAAAATGCAAAGAAATAAAAACTGCTGATTCGAAAGTAGAATAGGCAAACAAAATAGGTAAAATGGGTCCATACATGTTAGGGCACTGAGAAATCATGCAGGGTGGCTGCACAAATCAACATGAGGGAATCTCATGACTGTGACAGGGTGAACCATTGAAGGATGCCTGTGTATGAATGGAACAATACATCATTTGGAACAGGCATCGGTTGGAATCATATGAAATTGAAACTGTATTTTATGTGTAGTAAAACAATAAAGAACATTTTCAAAATGGTAGCACGGAATTCAAGACAGCTTCATGGTATTGGAGTTAAAGAAGGATCAGATCTGGGAGGGTGTGAGGGATTTCACAAGTGCTGGTTACTAATCTGGGTGACAGATGTATTGACTGTCCCATCCTTCTCTCTCTTCTCTCTTTCTCTTTCTATACTAGGAACAATGTAAACCCAAGACCTTCACATATTCCTCAACTCTTTTTTTTTTTTGAGATAGGATCTCGCTTTGTAGTTCAGGCTGACTTTGAACTCATTATGTAGCCCAGGCTAGCCTCAATCTCATGATAATTCTTCTGTCTCTGCCTCCTGAGTGCTGGCATTACAGCTGTGAACCACCACTTCCTGGCTTCCCCAGCCTTTTAAACTTTTTTTTTAAATTTTGAAACAGGATCTTGGTAAGTCATGGAATTGCCCAGGCTTGAACTTGTTGTCCTCTTGCATCATTTTCCTGAGGAGCTGGGATTATAGGTATGCACTACCACATCTGGCTATGGATAGTCAGGAACATACCTCCTCTCAGAAAGTTGGCAGGAAACAGATTAGTGTTTTTGCAAATGAGCCTTATATTGAAACAGTAAAACAATAAGATAATTTACATGAAACCTTTTACTAACTCTCATGTATAAGAAGGCAGCAGGCTAGGTCAGATGGCACACAACTGTGATCCCAGCATTTGGGAGGTTCAAAGCCAGTTGGGGACAAGTGAGTCCAAGGCCAGCTTGAACTACAAAGTGAAACCCTGTCTGAGGATTTAGCTCAGTGGTTCTGGGCCTGCTTCATAGGCACAAAGTCCCAAGTTTGCTCCCGGTACTCCCCCCAAAACCCAAAACAAACAAAGAAAGAAAAAAACAAAGTGAAACCCTGTCTTAAAAAAAAAAAAAAAGAAAGCAACAACGTGCAGTATTTTTTACTAGATGACAGTAATGTCTACTTTACAAGGCTACTGCAAGGATATCAAAGTAATCACACTTCGAGGATCTATAGTATTAATTATACCTATGAAAAAACAAGTACCAGATCTATGTATAAGTGTTCAGGTAAAATTTATAAAATCCAACCATGCCATGGATGTAGCTTAGTGGCACTGCACCTGCCTGACAAGGGTAACATTGTGAGTTCAAAACCCAGAATTGCAGAAAACAAAAAACAATACAAAACAAACTAAAAGCCGGCCATTGTGGTGCACACCTGTAATCCCAGTACTCTGGTAGGCTGAGGCATGAGGATCATAAATTTGAGTTTGAGCCAGGCATGGTGACTTATGCTTATAATCCCAGCACTTGAGAGGCAGAGGCAGGATAACCATGAAGCTGGCCTGGGCTACATAGTAAGTTCAGGGCTATGCTGAACTACAAAATGAGAACTTGATTCAAAAAACTAAAAAAAAAGTTTGAGTTTGGTCTAGGCAGTGTAAGAGCTCCTTTTTCTCTTGTCTTTAATAAATGTAAAATCTTGCTTGCTTTATCATGTCTTGCCCAATTCTTTGTCCAGAATACCAAGAACCTAGAAAGAGTCCACAGAACCCCAGAAGCCGGTAACATATTCCTCTGTAAGGCCAGCCAGGAGGTAAGCAGCTTTGTTCGGGAGTGAGAAAAGACCTAGTAGGCGCTGGGAACTCAGGCTGTATTCTCAGTTCTCTGGAAGAGTCCCTAGCGTGTCCCCCCACAGGTGCTGGCATGTGTCCGCTCAGCATACAACCCAGTCGCCGAGGCCCACTAGATACTCCTCACCCTGTTGCCCACTGCAGCAGGGTCATGCCAGGATGGGGTTGCACTGTAAGCTGAGGCCCATGGTGTGTGTGGCGCTGTCCCCAGGAATGTGCGCCCCATGTTGGCATCCATGGCCACGCAAGTTGGGGGCTGCCAGAGAGCCTGTTACAAACCCAGCTATGGAACTAGTTTATTATGCCTTTCTGTCCCTGACTTTTTGTTCTTCCCAAAACTTTGTTCAGCTTTCTCACCCACTTAGGAAAAATAGTTATTGGTATTTCGATCTCCAGCCTAATTAGATGCCTACTCCAGCCTGGTAGAGGAGGTGGTATTGGAGTGCGATCATTCCCCTGAGTGCCTAGAAAGGGGTGGCAAAGGCTAGAGAAAGAAGACAATAGAGGCTTGCACAATTTCACAGTACATGGGGGCCTCCGAGTGGGCAAAGACAAAGACACTCGGAGCTAGCACTGGATACTGGGTTCATATAATGGGAAGCGGGGTGACTTAGAGGCAGCAATCCCACGCTGATGAGGATCTTAGCTCCTGAGGGTCTTATATGGATGGAGGGTGGTAAGGAGAGCACTCTTATAATAGCAGGTGGGGTAAAATAGCAGGTTAATAATTTGTCACCAAGCTTGGTAGCACATGCCTACAAACCCAGAACTTGAGAGGCAGAGGCAGGAGGATCATTGGAAGTTCGAGGCCAGTCTGGCCTACATAGTGAGTTCAGGACCAGCCTGAACTACAAAGTGAGACACTGTATCAAAAATTAAAAAAAATTGTCTTTCCCCAGGTGAAACTTTTCTTTTATTACTGCTCAGCTTTTGAAGAACTAGGATGTCTCCCACTGATACACTCTTGCTCTTGAGTATCACAGTACCAAGAGACCATTGAGACCTCAACTTGTGAGTGGAAGCAAAACAGAGTTACGTATCTGCACACCACAGCCAGCTTGAGGACAGAGTGACACAGCATTATAGCTATAGTCATATTTTATTTTATTTTCTAAAAAACTCCCATTTGATACTGGATGTGATGTGACAAAAATACATGTGCAACTCCTATCAAACCACACAGTCACGATGGGTGATGTACAATAAATGAGAGGCATGGGCCGGGGATTTAGCTCAGTGGTTCCGGCGCCTGGCTTGAAAGCGCAAGGACCTGGGTTCGATCCTCGGTAACCACATACAATAGTGGGTGTGGAGACTCATGCTGAGCAGCAACCAGTACCACATACCACAGTGCCAGGCGTGGTGGCTCACGCCTGTAATCCTACCACTTGGGAGGCAGAGGCAGGAGGATTGCTGTGATGTGAGTTTGAGGCTGAGCTCAGGGCCAGTCTGAACCACAAAGCGAGACCCTGTCTCAAAAAACCTAAAAAAAAAAAAAAAAAATCCCCAATAAATGAGAGGCACAGATGTTTTCTTTAAACATCTCAGGAAAGGTATGTCCAGCAAAACACCAACAGACTGGCTCTTGCTGGCCATGGCTCAGCCTTTTCAGGCTGTGAGTTTGAGTGTTGGAGCCATGGGCACCTGACAGGTGCCCGGACTCCGGTGTGACCAACCACTTCCACAGGTAAGGTGTCCTTGCCAGCCATTCCCAGGCCGTGCAGTGTGTACCTGGCTTGGATACCTCGGGGGGTGCACTGTCACTGGAGGTGCCGACTCCTTTCTTCCAGAATCTGGTTGTCGAACATTTGTTTTTCCCAGTAGCTGAATGACCCGAATGGCAGTCCCTTTAGGAACTTCCCCTCGGCTGCCTTGTCCTTGGCATCTACAGCAGCGATGGTGTAGATGACAGCCTCTGGGAGCAGCACCTCCAGGCTGAAGCGGACATGATTGCTGCTGGCCCCTGCCAGCTTGTCACCATGCATGTCCTCATAGACACCCTGCAGGTACCTCATCACTCGGTCCAGCTGCTCCTCAACCTCCAGGTACGTCTCCAAGCACATCACACACCGACCCGAGCTCAGGAGCAGCGCCAGCCACCGGCATGGCTTGCCACTCTGTAGGGTGGCACGGAGGTAGCTCTTGGCACCTCCAGCCTTCATGATGTACTCCACCTCTTTCTGGTTGGCGAGAGGTCAGGCAGCACCTCCTGCAGGGCCGCCTCCCCCAGGGGGCTTCTGCCCTCAGGCTCCTCAGGGTCCACTCTGCTCAGCTGGGAGAGCCTGGTCCCCTCACGGTCGGGCTGGACGGACTTCCGGACAGGGTAACTGGCATGGCAGTGAAATACTCCAGGGAGGAGCCTGAGAAAGAGCCACAGGCCACCTGCACCAGGTAGTCGGTGATAAGGGAGACACGGCAGCCAATGGCCTGGCTGGCATCCTCTTTGGCTCTGCCCAGAAGTGCCTGTTCTCCTTACTGTCGAAGTGCTTCAGTCTTTGGAGTGACGTGGTCATGCCGCGCTCTTTGGGGTTCCTGTCCCACTGACTGAAGAGGACACTCTCCTTCTTCCCCTGCTACTTCACTCTTTTGACCACTGCTGGCCAGAAGGGATATTTCGGGTGTTTTAGCCAGACTAACATTCCTGCTTTAAACAAAGGTGGTGCTTGATAGGAAAGGACTCTTGGCAGCTCCTCATCTTCATCCAGGATGGAGCTGTGGGGATTAAACTCGCTGCGCTCCCGGCAGCTTGAGTGCTTTCTTCCAGGCTGTGGATGCCACTGTCCTGGAAATAAGGGGACGGTGCATCCTTCACTGGTTGTCTGAAGGACAAGGGCGGGTGGCAGCACTTCGCAGAGTCACATATCCCTGGGGCCACAGCCTGGGGGTTCCATTGCCAGCTGAATGGCAGGAAGCCTCAGACACCACCTCTTCTCAGGGTGCCCTCCGGGGGCTGGGATCCAACTGGTATTCCACCCTTCAACTCGTGCACACAGTCGTCCTCCCAGGCTTGGGGCGACGAACCTGGACTGTGCCCTGCTCCTTGTTTTGTGCTCCGCAAAGAGCAGGTGCCTCCTGTCGGCATGGGCTGGACTCCTGGGTTACACTTGTCCTCCTCCTCCAGCGAGGGTGTGACCTGAGGGTGTGACTTGTGCCATGGCCCTGACACCCACTCCCATCATGAGGGCTGCCTCCAACCGAGCCCCCAGTACCTCACTTTTCCCCAGCCCCTTCTTGCCATCCTCTTTGAATTTGGGATCTTTTTCACAAGTAGATGGACCAGAACTGGCTGACACACCTTCGCGGGAGAAAGAACCGAGAGTTACGGCCACTTCGGTGGGCTCACCCTTCCTTCCACACAGAGCAAATCTGTTTCTCTTTGAGGCGCTTTCCAGACTCAATTGCTTCTCTCATTCAAAATGCAGAGCCATGAGCAGCACGCGTCAGTAGGTCAGTTCCTTCAGGGGGCGCCCTGCGGACTTCATGCTGCGAGGCCAAGAGGGAAGTAATGCTCTCTACCTGAGACTTCTTCAGAATCTCAACTTCTGTGCTTTTTATCTTATTTTTTTTTATCTAACGAGAGAATTTGAATACCTAGAAATAATTCCTTTTCTCCTTCACCATTTGTGGAAGACTCGGGTCCATCCAAAACCTTTGCCAGCCATAATCACTCTTCCCATCTACAGAGGATGTACTTGGCATCCGTCATGATTCCAGCTCCCGTAGCAAGTGGTAACGACTTGACACAAAGCTCTTCAATATAAATTGCTGATGTGCCACCTCTGCAGTGCCCCTCCCTGTGGGCTGGGGGCAGGGCCTGCCTCAAGGTAACACAGGGCCCGCCCCCTCAGTCAGACTTTAATTAGAAATGGCTTTCCCTTGAAATTGTGTAGAATGGCTCCTGACAAAGTAGGGAGTGCAAAGCTGGTTGGGAAAATGGCAGGACCCAGCACAGCACCAAATAATTCCCAAGACCCTGTATGTGGGACTGATATGAACAGGTAGGATAGGCAGTCAGACAGGGCGAAGCCCTCCCCCATCTCACCCTCTCCTGCACTGCAGAGGGTGAGAACAGACGACACTGTGGCAAGAGTGCATCCATTGAAAGCCAGGCCTCAAGACAAAGAGAAAATGCCTACATACCTCTTAGGGCTAAACAAAACCTTGAGTCCTTTAGATATCCATAAATAAATCATGATCATCTTTTCCTACCCACTAAGACTACTAAGACAAAGACAAGACTAAAACTATGTATTGTTGATCAAGGTTAGTGATATCATTCATGTATGATTGCTACATGACTTGTATCCCTACTGGATCACTATTACCTAAGGAATTATATTTTGTAATCCTGTTGATTGATCATAGTTTTTATTCCTTTTTTGCTTCCCAAGTGCTGGGATTGTAGGTATGAGCTACTGTACACTGCTTTTTATTTTTTTGAGACAAGGTCTCACTTTGTAGTTCAGGCTGACCCTGAACTCATTATGTAACCCAGGTCAGCCTTGAACTCTCGGCAATTCTCCCTCTGCCTCCGGAGTGCTGGGATTACAGGAGTGAGCCATTACACTGGGCTAACAAGCTTTTTGTTTTCAGTCTCATCTTGCTTTCCTCTAGATGGCCTTTTATCTGTAGATACTCTTAGTGAATCACTTTTCCTGACCTGTTTCTTAAGACCTCTGGGAGCCATCTTGGTCTTCCTGTCGTGTTTGTCAGCCATCTTGTTTCATCATGTGGGTCAGTCACATAGTTTGACCATGTTTGTCTACCATTTTTATTTTATTTTTCTTCACAAATATCAGGAATCCTCCCCCTTATAGATAAGAACTGAAGCCTCTGCTTTCAGGGAGAATATGGGCCTTTTCTCCCTTCTTTTCTAA
>PVIR01045143.1:0-10869 GCA_004026965.1 Petromus typicus
TAGCCTTTTGCTTGTCCTTTGGAGGAAATAAAACTCCCCAGTTTTTAATGTGTTTGAATGGGCTTTTTATTTATTTATTTTTTTAATCACTAGCTTCTATCTTGTCATTTTTGCTGGAATTCTTGGAAGGAAAACTCCATCATCGGATATTGCTGAATGTAAATTTGGAGAAGGCGAAGCAGCCCTTGGGAATGCAGCCACTACAGAGGACAGTCAGGGCAGAGAGGGGTAGAGCACTTGGCCAGAGTCTTGATTCCTAGTATGGGGTGGGGGTGGGGAGGAAGCTAAACAAAACAAAAATTCCATAGAAGTATAGGGAAGACAGCTCATAGGACCAGGACCCCTTGTATTAGCATCATCACCTGAGTTCCCAAAGTCAGAACTATCCTTGAACTTCTCGGTGCCACGAGGACTCAGACACTTGGTCGTGGACCAGTGCTGTTGTCCAGCCTGTGTGCAGGCACCACAGCGTGAGTGGCTGGTGCAGACTTATGATTCTGTGGGTTCAGCGACAGCACCAGTGGAAGTGTTTGCCGGTGGGGCTGTTTCTCCAGATCAGTCAAGATTATAGTGCAGAAGTAAAGTTAATTGGATAACTGAAGTCAGAGATAATACAGATTTAAAGTACACTGATATTGAAAGCAGAACTATTTGGACTAATTTTGTGGCTGATTTGAAGGAATTCAGGAGTTTCAGCCAGAGAATTTCAGCCAGATAATATTGCCTAACTTATTTGTCTCATGTGATTTCTGGCCTTAACTGTTCTATTTGTACAGCATGGTCGTAACCTACATAGTCACATGAATCACTGTTTCTTCCTCGAACGTGCCCCTCCCTTTGCTGCTGAGCAACTTTGAAAGATACCAGTTGCTGTTCTCAGCTGAGGCTGCAGCACTGAACATCCCACAATCTCTACACTCACGGAGTTGCTTTTCTAGGACAGAGACAGCTATGGCCTCCAGGTATCAGAGTCATCTCAGTGCTGCCTCATTCTGATTCTGCATTCTGATAATACTGCTGCAAGCATGGAAGAGCTTATGTGGAAATCCTGCATTTAATTTAGAAGAGATGTACACATTATCTACATTCTTTCATTATTCTCTTCGAATGGGCATATTACCTTGTGTGTTTGTCCCACACAGACTTATTTAGTACGTAACCTGGTTAAAGTTACAACAATGGGCCCCAACTTCTCATTTTGGAAGATGAGGATTATCATAGCACCAGTCTGTGGGTTTAAATGAGTTTAGAAATTTAACAGTTCCTGGTGCAAACTAAGTTTAACAAATGATAGCTAATCTATTATTAGTATGTATATTAATTACATGTGTATGCATACACATCTGCCCAATAGCCTTCGCTGAGATGAAACAAATAATAGTGGATTTCACTTTGTTTCATTCACTTACTACTTCCTGACCCCTGGCAGACTACTTGTCAGCATGACTGTGACTCCCCTCTAGAGGGACACTGGAACACCCCCCTCCTGTCTACGGAAGCTTATGACTTGCTCAGAGGCAGTGAAAGTGATGTGGCCTCCAAGGATGGGTCATAAATGGTAATTCTGGGATGATCACCCTGGGGTCCTGAGGCTGCAGTGCTCAGAGAAAGCCTTAAAAAGACCACATGGCAAAACCTTGAGTCTTCTTGAAGAAGGCCGAGCCTAGCAAATCACCCCTTCTGCAGCTCCTGTTACCATCTGAGATTTGATTGCAATCACAGGACAGACTCCAAGTTGGGACCACCCACATAAAACCCCTCCAAAGTCCTGAGCGGCAGAGAAAAGAAAATTTGATTGTACTGCCTTCAACCTTGAAGTTTTTATCTGATTGTTATTTATCAATAGTTATGAGGAACACCTACCTGGCTTGAGTGGCTCCAGCTAAACACCAGAGTTACTTCCATGGAGCTTCCATTCCTGATCTATCACACCCATCCCAAGTAGGAATGACTACTTATTTTCAGGGTTGTAATTATCAACAGTATGACTCTGCTGCCAAGCCCAAATTTGCAGGTACAGTTAGCAAATAAATCACTCATCCATCCATGTATTAAGAAAAAAGATCTAGTAATTTTTCAACATAGAGGAAGCGTTCAGGCATCCAGGCCTTATATCTGTCAGGCAGCCCTGTTACTGTTTATTTGTGTCTGTGTTGCACAGAAGAGGACGTGAAGCTCACTGTGTTTATCCTTGTATTCCTTGCACCTGGGCCAGCTAGTAGTACCTGCAAGTGGCAGATACAGTTAAAAAGCAAACACACAATTAACTGGAGGTCTGATAATACCTGGACTTGGGAATAATTATTCAAGGTCATCCTCTGTTCTGCAGGAGTTCACAGTTTAGTACTAGAGACGCTGCAGTACTAACCGTCATAACTGCACGATGAACTGGCGGCTGTGGGGTCCAGGCCTGAGCGTCCTATAGAAGGGACTACGGATCAACGAAGTAGGGGTGGGAGGTGGAGAGAGACAAAGGGGGGACTCTTTCGTCTATGCTACAAATATTTATCAAGCACAGTAGCGCAGCTAGTACATGGTAAGCGCAGCTAGTACATGGTAAGCGTGCAGTGGGCGTTATCAAGTGCTGCTGCCTTCCAGGTGTTGGGATGCAAGAGCAGATAAAACTGCTGCGGCATGTGTCTTCGAGAAGCTCACAGTGTAGCAGCGAAGCGCGAACAGACATTAGGAGTAATTGTGTAAAGTGGTTCTAGGTGCTCAGCGGGGAAACACAAGCGGCTGAAATTCTAAGGACGTGAGATTCCTCAGCAAGGGGCGGCCGTGGGCGGGTTTTGAGCAGGAGTGGCTGTGAGGGGAACGGACTGGAGGGGCGGGAAGACTGCAGGTGAAAAGAGTTAGTAATTTAAAAATGCAAAAGAACATTTTCTCCCTGAGGCGTGTTTGGTGCTCAGGGCACATGGGGGTCTCTCGCGGGAGGGGGCTGTATTTTTGAGGGTAGCCTCAGTAGCTCAGCAGGGCCAACTATGAATAGTAGCCCTAATGCCTAAATTTTTCCCGCTGGGCATATCTAGGCGCTCTTCTTTGCTAGACCAGCAGACGCTTTATCTCCGGCTCAGATTAGGGACAGAGCAGGCAGGAAGGTTTGGGTGGCCAGGGACCTCGCACAGCAGCACCCACGCCCAGGGCTCGGGGTCTGTAACACGCTCCGGGCGGGAGAGGGCGGAGCTTATTCTGCAGCCCCACGGGTGAGGTAGGCCCCGCCTCCACCAAGGCCCCGCCCTTTGGCTCTCTGATTGGACCAAACCCGCGGAAGGGCCGGGCGGCCCCCTGGCGGCCCCGGGGGGGTTGGGCTGAGGAAGGCGCGCTGATTGGTCGGGCGGGATTAGGTCATCGCTAGCAGGTTCGAACGGCTGGGACGCCGGCGGGCCGCTGAGGCTGCTGTGAGAGGGCGCTCGCGGCTGCAGGAAAGCCAGCCAGCGAGGAGGCGGGGAGGCGGCGGCCGCGCTCGCTGCCCGCTCGCTCGTTTCCCGGCGCCGCCGCCGTCCGCTGCCGCGCTTCCTGCTCCTTCGCCGCCCCGTGTCGCGCCGCGGAAGCAGCTGTCTTCGCTTGGGTCCCAGCTCGGCTCGCTCGGCTCGGCAGCCGGGCGCGCCCGCAGACCCCGCGCTCCGGCGAGCCGGCGCCACACCTGTGGAGCCCGCGGCCGTCGAGGTGCCGGCCGAGGCCCCGGGGCGCGCCCCCTGGCTGGGCGCCGCGGGCAGCATGGGGCTCCCCGCGCTCGAGTTCAGCGACTGCTGCCTTGACAGCCCGCACTTCCGAGAGACGCTCAAGTCTCACGAAGCGGAGCTGGACAAGACGAATAAATTCATCAAGGAGCTCATCAAG
Organism: Petromus typicus; assembly: GCA_004026965.1. NCBI lineage: Eukaryota > Metazoa > Chordata > Mammalia > Rodentia > Petromuridae > Petromus > Petromus typicus. The sequence continues at coordinate 3,841 of PVIR01045143.1, forward strand.
GACGGGAAGTCTCTCATCGTCGCGCTGAAGAGTGAGTGCCCGAGACCCGCAGGGGACGGGGACCCGGCAGCCGGGCTCTGCGGGGCTTCGCGCAGCCCTGGTCGCCCGCGCGCTGCCGGTTTCGCCCGGGGCACTGGGTGACGGGTGTCGCTGCTTCTGCTGAGGCAGGAAGGATACACAGCGCGGGCGAGCCAGCCTCCGTCAGACGAGGAAGGAGACTGGCCGGCAGCCGTTTGCGCCCCGGGATGGCGGGGAGGGGACGGGCGCGGGCGGTGCTTTGGGCAGGTGGGTGTGCGCGGCACACAGGTGTCCCGGGAGTGAGACCATTGTGCCCAGACTGCCGCAGGCCTCCGAGGAGCCCATCCCGTCTACGATTCTGGCACCCTGAGCCCCCTCGGGCCCACCCGTGGGAATGGAGCGGGCCGAGGGGTCGCTGCCTGTCCCCGGGGAAGGGCGGGGTGTGACATCCTGGCTCTAGGCACCTCCAGCGTCCCGAGGGCCGCCAGGTTTTCTGGGTAGAATGGTTGATGAGCTCCCAGTTCCTTGAAGTAGTGATAGCCGGTAACCCTGAGGTCTAGAATCAGTGCCGTGGACGTGTGCAGGTTCTGATCCTTATGTTTAGCAGAAGGTGATAGGGGTGGGAGTACAGAATCAGAGTGTTCCTTTACTCTAAACTGTGGGCGAGCATTTAAAAATAGAACGAACATATCCCATCTCTCTCCCTCTCCTGCTCCCTCGCTCCACTTTTTACCTTGCTCATTATCCTCAACCTCAAAGGTCTGAGGAGGCATGAATGTACTCTACCTCAGAAAGGAGAAGCTTAAATTCATTTGAAAGCTTTTTGGCCTTTTAAAAAATTACCATTTTTGTTCCCCCCTCCCCCCACCCCCGTCTTGGTACAAGGGGAGAAATGAAATTTGCATTTTGCTTGATTTTTTGCACAGCCAAGGGTTTCTTTTTCTGGCCAATTAAGGTGCTCTGGGGTTGAACACTGCATCTTGAGAATGGATTTTGGTGCCTTTGTTGTCTACCTATTTGAAAGTAGTTAGGTCTGCCTATTCGTTTTGAGAACTGAGAACAGCGTGAAGGCAGAGGACGGTATTGACTTTGACTCTTCTTATCTCTGTGCTGGATTTCCTAATAGGTGATATCTTTCAGTTTTAAAAGGGTGGCTACACAGAGGAGGATCCTAGCTGGGAGAGTCATCCCAGGCCTCTTAATAGGAGACTTTGTAGAAGCCACCTACCTGATGTGTCATTTTGTGAAACCATTTCTTCTAAAAATGAAGCAAGAGACAAGAGCGTGCCAGGGCAGCAAGTGCCAGTCTTTTGCAGATGAACGAAATGGCAGGACTGTGATAAGAGGAGGCTTTCCAGGGACAGGGTCTCTGAAGGAGGCTGTCCAGCATCGGAACAGTCTTCCTCTGTCAATGGTGAGGATCCCCCTTAATCTAGGAAACACACAACTTGGCTTTGAAGTACCGTTAGGGACCCATTACTGAGCTGAGTTGAGGCATTTTGACTGACCCTCAGGCCAGCTTTCATCGGCTTCACTCAGCATTATGTGGGGAGCCTGCTGTGTGCTAGACACTGAAAGTGTAGCAGAGGTATCCTCTGTACCCTGTGTACAGAGATGGATATCCATACAGGCACTGCTTCATCTATGAAATATCTCATGTTCCTTTATTTATTATGCAAATAGGAAAATCAAGGGAAGGTTTGAGGAAAAGATTAGTCCAGAGGCACGTAGCTTTAGCCCGGTTAGAGCTTTTACATTCTGGTCTGAGCCAGAAAGGGAGTTTCAGCCGTTGCAGAGCTATTGAGCTGCGTCTTCCTTACCCAGGGTGGGATCCCTTGACTAAGCTGCTAGAATTTGGGATTGCCTCTTAGCATTGAATCTGAAGGGCGTGCATTTGGGTCACAGGCGGTTTGCCTATGGCTGTTTTGGGGGAAGCGAGAATTTGTGTGTGTGTATGTATATATGTGGTCCTGGGGATTGAACCCAGGGCCTTGCATTTGCAAGGCAAGGGCCGTCCTACAGAGCTACACCATCAGCCCTAAGAATTCTTTAGTTAGGAAGCTCAGTAGTGATGGAGTTTGAGCTAACTCACCCAGTGGAATAGAACAGCTCCTTAACTGGGAAAAGATTGATAGGAGACTGGGTGTTTTGGTCTCTGTATCTGGCTCTACAACTAGCAGTGCTCCTGTACTACTATGTACTACTACTTGAGCGGGGCATGTGAATTCTTAAAATAAAGAAGGTGAGGTCAAGCTCTGTGTCCTAGATTTCAGGCATTGTTATGAGTGCTTGCTACTATACTGCCATATTAAGTATATTTGTGTGACATTTTTCTTCAGATCATCTTTATCATTACTGTAAATGGAAAGCCAGTGGTTTTCCAGTACAGTTCAAAGATAAATACATAATTATACATAATTGCTTAGGTAACAGTGGTTTTATGGTTTTATTTTACGATTGTACTTATAAGTAGTATTTGTAGATCTTTGGATTTAGGTTTCTTTTGTGTGTGAATCAGAGATAGTGAAACTGGCCTGCAGGGACAGGCAGAGTTCACCCCAGTCATTGTTCTGGTACTTCTGCTTTATGAATGAGGAAACTAAGGGTAAGAGGGGTCTGGAACCCACCCAAGGTGACAGCAATTAAGGGTATTTAAGCATAGATTGTGAAATTCCAAAGATATTTCCCTTAAGCCTGAAGCAACACTGTCATCTAGATCAGCCTAGGTCAGGTTCTCTTACATTTAGCTTTCAAATTCTCTTGAGAATATGATGAGAGCGATGGACTTCATAAAAATGAGCCCCTAGGACTGTTTTTCTGGGGTATAGACTCCTGGCATGGACACAGACAGGAGAGAGAGTAGAATAATTGGAGATGCATATTAAAAATAAAAAATCTTGCCTTTGGAGCAAGTTCTTGCTGATGTGGCGTGGAGCCTTGGCCGTCAGGGGTTTGAGGTGCAGACCTCTCCTGGTCGTTTGTGGGATTTGTTCACCTAGGACCCTTTCTTCTGTCCTGCCAATTGTCTCAAGAGAATTCTATATTCGTCTCTTGCTTTTCTTTTATTCTGCAGAGGTATTAGAGAATGGAAGAGTTTTAGGATTTCCTGGGTCAGATCTTGACACTATTTCTTATTCGTTGCTTGATTTGGGGCACGGACCTGTGCATGAGCTCCTCCTCTGTAAAGTGGGAGTCGCCACACTGACTTCACAGGGTGGTGAGACTTGGAAGCCATGCAAGGCTAGAAAGCTCTTTGCCTGGGACCTGCTACATGGCGCTGCTCAATTATTGGTGGCTGGTGTTATCATCTTCCAGTATTCAAGGCTGTCAGGATTGGAGACTCTCAGAGCAAAAGTCATTAAGTGCAGATGGAACATGTTTTTGCCTCAGGTGCAAGGAGTTAGGCCAAAAACTCCCAGGTGCCAGTTGTTGATTACTCGCTTAGTTTTGTGTACATTAGCCACTGGTGGGCAGAATCCTGATATTTGCCTTTAAGTTGTGGTTATGCTAAAAAAAAAAACTCAAGGTAAAAAGTCACAAAAGAAAAAAGCCTTGTAACATCTCTTGTGCTCCTACCACTAAACTGGTAGCTTACATTTTCACTCGGTTTGAAAAATGAACTTGCCCTCCTCAGTGGCTAGCCTGGCTATGACTCTCCGCCTTGCACAGAAAACTTGCAAAATTGGTCCGACCTCATGTCTAATTATCTCACAGACTCAGTGGCAAGCAAAATGTGGTTTCACTGAAATAAAAGTGAATTAGATTTTTGGTTTTGAAGGTTGGTGTGGCTTTTCAGGAACTGTGTTCTCCCATCAAGACAGTTGAGTTCTGTATTTGGGGATATACTAAATTGCTGGGGACATACCCATTTGTGTTTAATTTCTGCTTTTTGAAATAGGGTTTTTTTTTATGCTGAACAGTTTAAGGGGAGCATATGGAAATGCAGTTATTCAGATACTAACTTTATTGAGATATAACTTATTACCATCCTACACACCCATTTAAAGTATTCAGTTCAAAGGTTTGTAATACATTTATGGAATTGTACGACCATCATAACTTTAGAATATTTTTATTACTCCAGAAAGAAGTCCTCTTCCATTAGCAGTTATTCTTTATTTCCTACCAACCCCTGTTTATACAAATATACAAATCCTAATTAACCGCTAATGTGTTTTGTGTCTCTGTAAATTTGCTTGTTCTAGACATTAGAAATGCAGTATTAATGATTTTTTCCTGGACATTGTCGACCAACCTGAAGCCCAGAGTTCTTGGTTAGAATTTCAGGTGGAGACACTTGGAACCAATAAACTATCCTCTGTCTCATTGAGGGGTCTAAGTAGAGGTGAAGGCCCAAAGGTGCAACCAGGTTCTTGGGCAGTGGTGATGAATCTATGGCATGGGGAATGGATTCATTTTAGTTTATGATACTTGGGATAGCTTCAGAAGGAGTAACGAAAGCAAGGCTGCGAATGCAGCCATGTTCCTCTGAGTTTTCGGTCAAGTTAGATCAAGCTGTGTGATACCAAACAAAGGCATACTTTGTGGCTGGTATTCTGCTTGGTGACATTTTAAAGAAAATTACTAAATGAAATGAATGTATTTATATTTCTGTAGTTGACCCTATACTTTTCATGAAGATTTTTGGGGGACATATGCCTTTTGCATTACATTTTCAGAGGTTAGTACTTCTGTGATTTCTGACGTTTGCCTTGTATCACATTCCCAAGTTAATTTTAACAAAAACACTCTAGAACACTAGCATGTTTTTTTTCGTTGTGCATTACTAAGTGACAGGTCCTGTGAAAGTGGTGTACATTGTCTTATTATTCTGTGGCATCTTCCTGTAAGATGAATGTAGTTGACCCTCAGTATTCATGGGCTTTGGTTGCAGGACCTCCTTTGGATACCAAAAAACATAGGTGTGCATATATATATATATGCATATATATGTGTGTGTGTGTGTGTGTGCGCGCGCACATAATATTTACACGTAACTTATGTTTCTCCTCCTGAATACTTTAAATCATCTCTAGGGTACCTATGATAGCAAATATGGTGTTGTATTATTGTTATATAATTGTTATGTTGTATAAGGAATAATGATTAGGGAAAAATGTCTACGCATATTCAATACAGATACATTTTAAAACACATTTTCATACTAGTTGGTTGAATCCCAGGATATGGGTCTGCACATGTGGAGGACGGAGTACATGTTGTACTGTTTTTCCAAATTTTATAGATGAGATGAATTGTGTCACATAGCTAGGAAGTTGTGTATCCCAAGTCTGAACTTGGCGTTGGATTGCAGGGTCTCCAATTGACACTGCGCTTCAGGGCCTTCAGTACAGATAATGGTGGTGAAAATACCATGTGTTCATAGATTTGGGTTCCAGGAAGGAGAAACATGGCATAGTGCTGAGCTAAGTGAGTATATTGTCCTAGTGTTTTTCAGACTCTGAGCTCTGGTAGCAGAGACCAGCTAATATTTTGTATTGTGTGCTGAAGTTTTGTGTTCACATTCATAGGCAGAAAGAATCTTGTAGGCTGGAAAAACAGATGAGGGTGGTGATTATGTCTTGGCTTTGTGAAGCAACACTTTCTTCTTGGGGTAGCACTGAGTGATTATCAATGGTTCTCTTTTATTTGGGTAGAAGAACAGTGAACAGGGAGGGCAAGAGCCTGGTTCTCGTGTGATTCAGAAAGACAAATGATTCATCCTCTTTGCTCATTGAAACCAGAGTAAAAAAGTCAGTGTCGAGTGCTGTCTACTTTAAAGCCTGTCACTTTTTTGGACTGTTTAGGATTTAGTGTAGTCTTTCTGTGTAGCAGTGAAATGAGCCCCTCCTGAAGGGCATAAACTCTCCAAGGATGTTCATTGCCTGCTCACTTTGTTTACAAGTCATTAAATTACTCACAAAATCCCGATGGAACAAATTCATACGTGGTTAGGAAGCAGCAAGTTTCTCCCACTTCCTTTGGTTTGCTTTAGCACCTTGTGAATTAAAGGGAAGAAAAGCTTTTCCTAATTATTTGTAGATGGTGGTAATTTGCAGTACTGACATTTGGAGTATTACTCATACAAATATAAACAAGGTTTATCATTATTATATAACGCTGGCTTAAAAATAGCTTGATTTTTTTTTTTTCTCTTTTTGAGTGGACTGAATAAACTACATCCAATTTGTAGTGGTCAGCCTCCTGACTGTAATAGCACTCTTCTCCCCATTTTACAGAATTAATGTATTTTATTTTTATAGAGAAGTTTCAGGTTTGCAGAAATTGACTGAAGGGTATATACAGCTCCCAAGTAGCCTTTCATTCCTACTCCTTCTAGTTTCTTCCTGCTTTCATCATCTTCCAAAGATAAAATCTTGGTACATTTTGTTCGGTTGATGCCGGGGACCGAATCCAGGGCCTCCTGCAGGGTTTGCCCCTGGTCACCCAGCCTCCTGCTGTATTATTAATGAGAGCCCATGGATTAGTTTTGCTCTCAGTGTTGTGCATTCTGTGGATTATGACAAACAATAATGACGTGTCTCCACCATTACATGTCATATAGAATAGTTTTTCCATCCTACAAATCTTGTGTTCAGCCTGTGTCCCTCCCTCTTTGCAACTTCAAGCAGCTGCTGATCTTTTTAACATCTCTCTAGTTTTAGCTTCTCCAGAAGGTCTCATGTTGGAATCTAAACAGTCTGTAGCCTCTTCACATTGGCTTTGTACACTGAACGATGGATACCTGAGGTTCCTACCATGTCTTAGTAGCTCATTTCTTTTTCATTGCTGAACATTATCTGTATATGCTGCACTTTGTGTGTCCTTTCTTCTGTTGAAAGACAGCTTGGTTACTTTCATGTTTTGGCAGTTATGAGTAAAGCACATGTAAACATTTGTGTGTAGTTTTATAGGTGAACATAAGTTTTCAACTCATTTGGGTAAATCCACAAAGCATGATTGTTGATTTATATGGTAGGAGTAAGTTTAGTTTTTTTTTTTTTTTTTTTT
>PVIR01045144.1:0-10868 GCA_004026965.1 Petromus typicus
TTCTTAGCTGCTCCTACTTCTTTATGAAAGGGACTGACTCTCCAATTTCTATATCAGTGGTTCTACTGTTTGTGTATATGAAGGCTATTGATTTTTGAACGTTGACCTTGTAACCAGCTACATGGCTAAAATTGGCGATTAGGTCCAGCAGTTTTTTAACTGAGTTTTTAGGATCCTCTAGATACAGTATCATGTCATCAGCAAATAATGCCAATTTAACTTCTTCTTTTCCAATCTTTATTCCGTTTATTTCTTTCTCTTGCCGAATTGCTATGGCTAATATTTCCAGAACTATATTGGACAGAAGCGGTGAGAGAGGACACCCTTCTCTTGTTCCTGATCTTAATGTGAAAGGTTTCAATTTTTGACCATTTAGTATGATACTGGCTGAAGGTTTCTCATAGATAGTTTTTATTAGTTTGAGATACAGACCATCTATTCTGATATTATGTAGAGTTTTGAACACAAATGGGTGTTGTATTTTGTGAAACGCTTTTTCTGCATCAATTGAGATGACCATATGATTTTTGTCCTTAAGCCTGTTAATATAGTGTATAACATTGATTGATTTATGTATGTTGAACCATCCTTGCATCGCTGGAATGAATCCAACTTGGTTAGGGTGGATAATCTTTTTGATAATTCTATGTATTCTATTTGCCAGGATCTTATTGAGGATTTTTGCATCGATATTCTTTAGAAATATTGGCCTATCTTTCTCTTTTTTGGTTGGGTCTTTCTCTGCTTTTGGAATCAGGGTAATGGTTGCTTCCAGGAATGAGTTTGGGAGTACTGCTTCCTTTTCAATTTCATTGAAGTGTTTCAGAAGTAGAGCCACTAGCGCTTCTTTAAAAGTTTTATAGAATTCAGCAGTAAAACCATCAGGTCCTGGGATTTTCTTTGTTGGCAAGTTTTTAATTGCATTTTCAATTTCACAGATTGTTATTGGGGCATTTAGCATTTCTATATCTTCTTTATTTAGCTTTGGGAGTTCATATGTGTCTAGAAATCTGTTCATTTCTTCTACATTTTTCATTTTATTGCAGTATAAATTTTCAAAGTAGGTGTTTATTATCCTTTGGACTTCCTCTGGGTCAGTAGTAATTTCTCCATTCTCATCCCTAATAGCATAGATATGGGCCTTTTCCTTCCTTTGTTTAATAAGGTTGGCTAAGGGTCTATCAATTTTGTTTATCCTCCCAAAGAACCAACTTTTGGATTCATTGATTTTTTTAACCCTTCTTTGGATTCTATTGCATTAATTTCTGCCCTGATCCTTATAATTTATTGCCTATTGCGAGGTTTGTGTTTGTTTTGCTCTTCTCTTTCTAGTCGCTTGAGATTCAGCATTAAGTTGTTTATTTGAGCTAGCTCCGTTTTCTGGATGTAGGCTTTCACTGCTATGAATTTTTCTCATAGAACTACTCTCATGGTGTCCCATAAATTTCTATATGTTGTACTGGGGTTGTCATTTAGTTTTAAGAACTATTCAATTTCTTCTCTAATTTCTTCTGTGACCCATTGATTGGTCAGCAGAGTGTTGTTCAGTTTCCATGTGTTTGTGAAGATCCTGGGCTTTCCTTTGCTATTCATCTCAAATTTCAGGACACTATGGTCCGATAGTATACAAGGGATAACTTGAATCCCATTATATTTGCTTAAACTTGTTCTTTGAATGAGCACATGGTCTATTTTGGAGAATGACTCATTAGCAGCTGAGAAGAATGTATATTCTGACTTTGTGGCGTGAAATACTCTGTAGGCATCTATTAAGTCCATTTGCTGAAGAGTCTGGTTGAGCTCAAGGATTTCCTTAGTGACTTTTTGTCCAGTCGATCTGTCTCTTTGTGACAGTGGGGTATTGAGGTCCCCTACTATTATTGTATTAGAGTTTATCTGGTTTTTCAAGTCCATTAATATTTGTTTTATATAGTTTGGTGCATTAGAATTTGGAGCATAGATATTTAAGATTGTGATTTCTGTCTCTTGGATTTTTCCCTGAACTAAAAGATAGTGTCCATCTTTATCTCTCTTTATCAGCTTTGGCTTGAAGTCTATTTTGTCTGCAAATAAGATCGCCACTCCTGCTTTCTTTCTCTTTCCTGTCGCATGGAGAATTGTTTTCCATCCCTTTACTTTTAGTCCATGGGTTTCTTTCTGAATTAGGTGTGTTTCTTTTTTGCAGCAGATTGTAGGATCTTGTTTTTTGATCCACTCTGCCAGTCTGTATCTCTTAACTGGTGCGTTGAGTCCATTGACATTAATCGTTATGACTGATATAGGTAAATTTAGTGCTGCCATATTTTCCTTTTCTTGGCTGTGTTATTCTACTTCTGTCCTTTCTCCATCAGTTTCTTGTTTGGTCCCACAGGTTGACTCGGTTAGGTCTCATGGATTTGTAACTTTCCTTATTTTTCTTGAAGGTATTCTTTAAAATGTTTTGGAGCACAGGTTTCATATTTGTGGAGTTTTTCATGTGTTCTTTGTCATGAAAGTATCTTATTTCCCCATCAATTTTGAAGGATAGTTTTGCAGGATACATGAGTCTGGGTTGGAAGTTGTTTTCCTTTAGGGCTTGGAAGATTTCACTCCAGGCTCTTCGTGCACTGAGTGTTTGAGTGGAGAAGTCCACTGTGATCCTGACAGGCTTCCCTTGGAATGTAACTGTTTTCTTTTGTCTGGCTGCTTTCAGCATTTCATTCTTTGTTTGGATATCTGGGACTTTTATGATTATATGCCTAGGTGTAGATTTTTTCATGTCACGGGCATGTGGCATTCCGCATGCTTCATATATTTGTATGTCCAATTCTTTTCCTTTTTCTGTAAAGTTTTCTGCCATTATCTCTGTGAATAGCCTTTTGATTTCTTTAGCATTGTCTCCTGCTTCCTCAGTGACTCCAATCAATCTTATGTTATTCTTCTTTGAATCATCTAGGAGCTGTTGGATTGACTTTTGATTATCGCTTGCTTTTTTGTATAGATTATGCCTTTCCAGTTCACTGGTTGACTTCCTGTCTTCTGCGTCTGAAATTTGGTCTTCTCCCAAATTCATTCTATTGTGCAAACTTTGATTTTATTTCTTAATTTCCTGGGCTTCTGCTTGTAGGTGTTTAAAAGGTTCCAGTGCTTTTGCTATCTTGGATTCTATCAACTCCATGATTTTCTCTTTAGCTTCATTAATCATCATGTTGACAGTGTCTCATATCTCTCCTTTCATCTCAGAGATCAGTTCTGATTTCCATTTTACTAGATCTGCTTTGGTTACCATTTCCTAGGGCCCTGGAGACTGGGCTTCCAACTTCTCTATTTCCCTTCCCTCTGTGTTACCTGGAGGTGAGTATCTTTGTATCTGAGACTTTGAGTGTTTCCTCATCTCTGACCTTCCCTGTTTTCTGACGCTGTTTGTTGCAAGTCACTTTCCTCCTAATAGTTAGGAACCTTAAAATATCACTGTTTCATGGATTGTTCTTTGCAGTCTGTATTGGGACCTAAAGAAAAACCCCTAGTTCTGGCACACCATATGAGGCACTCAATCAATAGTCAGAACACCTTTTCCTGTCTACTTTAGAAGCAGGAAGACTGTGGCTGCTGAACTGCTACAATGGTACTGCCTGAGGTTCTAATGGGCCCACTTGCTCAGCACTACAGAGTCTCTGGGCTCACTTGTGCAATCTGCCTGGAGCCAGTAGGCTGTAGTCCCTGTGCAGCTGCAATGGTAGGAGCTGTTGTTCCAACAGGCCCACCTACTCACCAATACAAGCTTACTGGATGTGCTTCTGTAGTTGCTGTGGAGAGAGTCAGACTCTGACCTGCTAACCTCAGTTCCTGGGTGCTCTTCTGGTGTAGGCCTGGAAGCCAGCTAGCTCCAACCCCAGCACAGATTCGGTGATGCAGACTCGGTGCCGCAGTTGCCATTTCCAGAGCCATCCACTGCTAAACTCAGTCCCTGGGTGCTCTTCTGGTGTGGTCCTGGAAGCCAGTAAGCTCCAACCCTGGTGCAGATTCAGTGACACAGACTTGGTGCCGCATTCGCCATTTCCCAAGCCGCCCGCTGCTAAACTCAGTCCCTGGGTGATCTTCTGGTATGGGCCTGGAGGCCAGTAAACTCCAGCCCTGGCGCAGATTCAGTTACACAGTTGCTGTTTCCCGAGCTGCCCGCTGCTAAACTCAGTCCCTAGGCACTCTTCTGGTGTGGGCCTGGAGGCCAGTAAGCTCCAACTCTGGCGCAGATTTGGTGACACAGACTCGGTGCCACAGTCGCCATCTCTTGAGCTGCCTGCTGCTAAACTCAGTCCCTGGGCACTCTTCCGGTTGGGCCTGGAGACCAGTAAGCTCCAACCCCGGTGCAAATTCGGTGGCACAGTCACCATTTCCTAAGCCGCCCGCTGTTAACCTCAGTCCCTGGGCGTTCTTACGGCATAGGCCTGGAGGCCAGTAAGCTGGATCCCCGGAGCAGATTTGGTGACCCAGACTTGGTGCCGCAGTCTCCGTTTCCCAAGCCCCCTGCTGCTTAACTCAGTCCCTGGGCACTCTTCCGGCATGGACCTGGAGGCGCTCACTGCCATTGACTTCAATGGAGCTTGCTGTCTGTACTTGAAACTGGAAAAATCAAGTAGAAAACATGGTGTATCTCTGCCATGAAAAGGCACACTGCTTGATGAAAGTACCCTTCAACTGAGTTCCTGAACGGAAGTAAGGAGCAAGACAATCGCAGCTCCAGCTCCGTTTCCCTGGGAGAACCACTCTGCTGTTTCCCCCATTCACTGCTATTGATTTCAATGGAGCTCGCTATCTGCAATTGAAACCTCCAAAAGCAAGCAGAAAAGCACGGTGGATCTCTGCCACGAAAAGGCACACTGCTTGCTGAAAGTACACTTCAATTGAGTTCTTGAAGTGAAGTTAGGGGCAAGACAATCACAGCTCCATCTCCGTTATTCTGGGAGAACCACTCTGCTGTTTCCCCCATTCACTGACATTGATTTCGATGGAGCTCGCTGCCTGCAATTCAAACTGGCAAAGCAAGCAGCGATTCAAACCAGCAAAAGCAAGCAAAAAGCAGTGTGGATCTCTGCCATGAAATAGCATACCGCTTGCTGAAAGTACACTTCAACTGTGTTCCTGAAGTGAAGTTAGGGGCAAGATAATTGCAGCTCCAGTTCCTTTTCCCTGGGAGAACCACTCTGCTGTTTCCCCCATTCACTGCCATTGATTTCAATGGAGCTCGCTCTCTGCAATTCAACTGTCAAAAGCAAGCAGAAAATCAGGTTGGATCTCTGCCATGACAGTTCACAGTGCTTACTGAAAATCCAGTTCAACTGTGTTCCTTCAGTGAAGTTATGTGCAAGATATTCACAGCTCCAGCTCCTTTTCCCTGGGAGAAACACTCTGCTGTTTCCTCCATTCAGTACCATTGATTTCAATGGAGCTTGCTGCCTGAGATACAAACCATAAAATGCAAGCAGAAAAACAAGGTAGAGCTCTGACACTGAACGGCACACTGCTTGCTGAAAGTACAGTTCAACTGTTTTCCTGAAGCAGTAAATTGTTTGCATTTAATCTTTGATCAGATTACAAAGTATATTTCTCTATTCTTTGCATTGTTCATTCAGTCCTAATACTTCGTTAGAGAACTACATAACAGAAAATTAGATCTGTTTTATTTCATTTTGTTTCCGATGTTGTGTACTGAGTTTATTTAAATATTAGCAGTACAAAAACCATATGTTGAGTTCAAGATGATGCCTACATATTTCTTTACTTTGATCATTATTTGAGATTGGCTATGATCTTTCAGTACTTTTTGTTGTTTGTGATTTGTTTGAGAGATTCTTTATTTCGGTTAACAGAGCACAAAAAAATAAATCATCAAACTGAGATCAAACATTTCCATTTCAGCTATAAAATTGTTTCTTAAATAATTTTGTAATATTCTACAGAATTTTATCAAAATATTTGAGGCACAGAAAAGATAAATTCAGAGTTATGGAAGACAAAATACTGAGCAGAAAATCCAAAGCTGAGCATAATACAATAATGTAGAGTGTAGTGCTTTGGCTCCTTTGATGGCTATGCTTGTCAGCATGATTTGCTTGGAGCTGCCCAGCAAGTTAGCAAAGCACACCTGTATTTGTGTAGGGGTGTGACACTGAATACTGTAACTGGTCTCTCATCCTTTTCTTGTCTTGCTTTCCTTCTGACTCTTTGATCTAAGCACTTTTGCTCCACCATGTTTTCATCTTTCAGCCAACTAAACTTGGACTGAATCTTCTGATACCATGAGGCACCTTAAATTTCTCTTTCCTATGTTTGGTTATCAGATATTCTCTCTTGACAACAACAAGAAAATCTGTGTCTCAACAAAAAAAAATAATCTAATGTAGTTATGATTGTTACATTGAGAATTTTGTTATCACAACTTGAGCAACAGGATACAGAAATACATATTTTGAAAAAGAAAATTTTCAATTAAGAGAAAGGGTGGTAAGGGTAAGTCAAGAAAGAAAAAATATTTGATGGTTGAAAAAGGAAACAAAACATGTATATAGGGGTGGAGGATGTAGAGAGGGGAGGATAAAAGTGAAAAATGAGAATTAAGTTATGTTAGGTACTGGTACAAATTTTCTATGTTGATTGTGATCGTGATGTGTATATAAAATGTATCAATAAAATCAATATAAAAACAGTACATAGAAATATAATTCATTATCCTTTCTGCTCTTGATTAAATAGTGAACTTTAAAATATATTAATGTTGTAAAACCATGAATAAAGGTAAATGAAATGATAATTTATTGAGTTAGTTTTCTCTATATAGAGAAAAAGATGCAGATTTTCTCTTCCCTTTTTTCCTTAAATAAGGGAATAGAAAGTACCAGGACAATATACAATGACCACTTTGTCTCAGAGAAAGTGTAAAGATAAAATTATATTTACTCCCTTACTATCACTGCAAGGAATGCAGGGTCAATTTTTTCTAATAGCAGTGAAATAATCTGTCAAATCATAAATTCTCATATATACTTTGTAATCACAGTTGTGGGAGACAGGGTATGAGAATGCAGCCAGAACCCTCATGGCAAGCTTTAGTCCTCCATGAGTCCTGCAGCAAAAGGATTACCAGCAACAAACAACAAAGTTGGAATCTTGAGGGAAAAGGCTGAGCCTGGGCTCTACTCTTGCTACTCTGATCATCACCAGCAGAGGCCAAGTACTACAGCAGTAGAAGAGGCGAACTCCGAGATCACTGCACCTTTATTTGGTACCAAGCCCTCACACTCATAATTCTAGTATGCATAAAACAGAGTGGTCATCCACAATAACCTCGATAGTTGAAGATCCTATAGTTGAAGATCCTGTAGGGAAAGGCAGACATCCTTAAATCCCAGGAGGTCCCAGTAAGTCTTAAAGTCCATATTCCTAGTACAGTAGTCTTTGTAGTTTAAAATCCTGCAAGGCCAGGCAGATGTCCGCAATAATCCCAGTGGATTATTGTGATTCTGAATGGTAGGGTAGACATCTCTAAATCCAAGTTAGTAAATCCTAAGACTGAGTAAGTCATCCACAGTTCCTGAAAGTAATATTGAGAAATTTCCTACTGCATTTCTTAATTCTTATTCTTTACTGGTATCCAACACCCTAATTCTTGACAGCTAAAGTTGTCTATACTAAAATTATAGGAGCTGTTTTATTTACTTTTTGACTAGGTAATTGGAGGAATTATAAAGAATAAATTAGTGAAGTCTTCTCTGGATTTCTAGTTTATGAAAGGGAATCATATTAAATTTTTCTGTATTTTATTATATTGGACTCCCTAGAGTCTCCAGAATTATATGTAAAACGTTTGGACCAATGTTCAGCAATCTAAACTCATCTCCTCTTCTTATGTCACCTCCCAGCTCTGTTATACAATCCACACTCGATGAATAAAGATTGTTGCTTCATATCATACATTCAGAATTTTCCTCATTATGTAACCTTGATGCTCTCCTCTGTTCTATCATCCCTGCGTGCAAATAAATGGAATCATCTTTTAAGGCCCATCTCAACTGTTACATTCTCTTTCCTTTTCCATTATATCTTCTTTTTCCCTGATCTGAAAGTAAAATTTCTACCACTAAAGCTTCAAACTATATTTAAGAAATATTTTTACAAAATGTATTATTGACTACAATTACAGTTATTTAGACTTATGTCAAGTCCAGAGTCTGTGAGTTGAAAACTGTATCAAGTTTGTGTTTTCCATTGTCTTCATATCTCCCAACTAGATACTTTTTAAGTTATTGTTTGGGAGGAAGAAAACAAACTTGAGTGTGATACTGCTTTGGATATGTATAAGCAAGCTATTTTTTGTCATTGCTACCAAATAAAGAGTACAGAGTTGAAGTGCATAAACTATATTTTTATGTGAATCATGAGTGCATAGGCACAAGCACATGATTATTTGCCATTGGCCTTTAACAACTATTTTGTTCTATACTTTTGAAAACAGTCTTTCCATGTGACTGGAAACCAAGTCTTCTAGATGCAAATTTGAGTCATTTTGGAACTTGACTCCACTGACTGCCTTTTTCATCAACATTACAAATAAAATTTCCTGTTCCTCCATATTTATAGTAAATTTGACCTTTCTTTTTTCAGACAGGGTCTCAGTATGGTCCTGGGCTCAGCCTTGAATTTACAGCAATCCTTCTACCTCTGCTTCCCAAGTTCTGGGATTACAGGCATGAGCCACCACACCGGGCAGTGTGGTATGTGTTTCTGACTGCTGGTGGGCATGAATCTTCATGCCCTGTATTGTAGTATGTAGTTACCAAGATCGAACCTGGGCTCTTACACTTGAATGACAGGCACCAGAACTACTGAGCTAAATCCCTGGCCCATAAATTTGACTTTTATTCTAGACTATAAATAATTTTTTTGAAGCATGGTTTTTAAATATCTCACTAAGGGATATCAATATTTTGTTTCACTAATAAACTCATTCTCCAAACTCTTAAATTCCATTTCATCTATTTTTGGTCTTAACTACAATGATATATGTCCAACACATCCGTAGTTCACAGTTTAGCTAGATACTTGAGCAGGGTTTATGTACAAGCTGTGGAACAGGCTTTCTGCAGATCTCCTTTTTTCTGAGACAATCCAATTTACTCTTCTGCTGCTTCTTTCATCCATAACTTATTGTTTGTTTTGCTATAACAAATGGACCGAAGCTTAAGCAACTCTTCAGGGTCTAACGATAACCTGAACTCAACTATTTAACAAATAAATTGGAATATCAATCAATGTGATTTTTCCATCTCTGTTGTACTTTTGCTTATTTTTAAAACTTCTTACATAGTTTTTGTTGTTGATGCTATTATTGTATTTAATGATGTTTCTTGTAGGAATCACTAAGCCATTATCAGAAGCAGAAACTGTCCATTACAGATATCGATACCCGTAAGTAGATAATATAATTTTGTAACCTATAATGGTTTGAATTTCCACTAACTGTTTTGAGCAATGCTTACAGGCTTACTTAATTAATATTATATATCTTCACCTCTAACTTCTGTGCTTATTCATTCTTCTTTTATCTTTTATATCACTTTTAATTTAAACTTGCCCTCTATATTGGTTTCCAATGAAAAAAAAATGGCAAATAATTTTATAACTTGTTTTGGAATGTAGCTCAGTTGAAGAGTGTGTGTTTAGCATGTGTAAGGGCCCACATTTAGAGCTCAGTAGCAACAAGAACACACATACACTCAGTCATTGAAAACATAGCATTCATTACCTGTGGACAATTTCCATACCTTCCTCAATCTTGGCCAGGAAAAGAAATTTTTTTCCATGCGGAATCAATTATTTTTTCTTTCCCTAGAGACCTTCCCAAATAATTCACTGAACAAATGAAACTTTTACATGAAATCCAAGAGGATTTCATATTTCTTTATCTCACAGACACACTTCTCATGGCTCAGTAAGAAAGATTTAAAGTGTTTTATTTTTATTCTTTTTAAATGGCAAGGAGAGCAGTCTAGTAAACATAGAAAAGAGCAGTAAATGATGACAAGCAAATGTGTAGGTCACCTGAGTGAGATATGTGCATATGCATAATTATCACGTCAATATGTCGTTGTACTTATTAACAAAGTACTATGAGTGCAGAAGAGTTCTCTTTTACTCCTCTCTAGCACCTCATTCTGTCAAATGTCCTCATCACATCACAGGTTCAATCATGTAGGAGTAAGCTAGTTAATATGTCAGAAAGTGATATGGAATATATGTACATTTGATACATTATGTATGTATAAAATACTGTAAGAAAATTTTAAATTATAAAATACACATTCAAATTTAGACATATGAATATTTATAAACGTACAAGATATAGTCTAAAGAAATATAATGGAGACCTTAGGTTTCACAGTTATCATAGCTCTGACTATGCTACATCTTCAAATTAATGCAGACTCCCCACTTTTTGATTCAAGCCAATCATCAGTAACAAGAAAGACATTTTGACTTCCATTATCTAAAGAAATCTGTAAGAAAAACTACCTATAGAGTCATAGAAGGACAGAAACACAATTACTCAGGATTACGGTACTAAGGATCATCTTAATACTTTAGTACAAATAATTGCAACAGGTAGAACAATAGATGAGTCATGCTTAGTTGCTCTAGCATTTTACATTGTTCACCTTATTCAACTGTCATCAAAATCTATGCATGTTATCTGAAATGAACAGATATTTTTCAGAGGAAGAAGTAAGAGCAGCTAAGAAGCATATGAAGAAATGCTCAACATCATTAGTCATTCGAGAGATGCAGATGAAAACAACATTGAGATTTCATCTCACTCCACATAGAATGGCTGCCAT
>PVIR01045145.1:0-10872 GCA_004026965.1 Petromus typicus
GTTAGTCATAGGTTGCATCTGATCTGTTACCTCTTCTGAGCATTCTTTATTCAGTGTGCTTTTCAAGCAGTAAGTGTCTCATCAGGGCACACACAACTTTTGAAAACAAAGCTGTAGTTGCAGACACAAGGCTGTGTCTTAAGTGTATCCACTATGGCTGGGGGTTATGTCTCTTTGGATGGGGAGGACATGCTACTGAAAACTGTCCTCTTGAAAAATACACTCTGAAAAAATATAGTATGTCATAATTGCAATGGTGAATTAAATGAAAATTGACTTCCTTCATTATGTTCTTGTAGCATTCTTCAGCACACTATATTCACTGGCCCTCTTGGGTGGTTCTAGAATTCATTTATTTCTTATTCATTTTAGTTAGTTACTGTAATGAGGAGTAGTTACTTTGCAGTAGGATTATCACTTCAAAAGTATATTAGTCCCAAAAGAAAGGAAACAAATTTTATGTATATAGGGGGGTGGTAGGGTGGTAGGGCTATGGGAAAAAATGAGAATTAAGTTGTGTCTTATACTGGTACAAATCCCCATTATGTAGTGCAATCATGATGCATATATGTAATGTACCAATAAAAATTTCAATAAAAAAGTATATTAGTCCCTTATAATGTTTGCTCTGAACAGCTGATCATTTTTGGACCTTAACATCTCATATTCAGAGTGCCTTTACTTTGATATTTGAGTATCGAACTGAGTTCAGATTGAGAAATTGTTAAAGTTAAATTATGAATTTTATGGTAAATATATCTTAAAGACTGACCAGAGGACAAATGATGGCTCAAGAATGTGCACTACTGGAAGGCTCTGTAGGTGACTCTCAGGTCTGACAGTGACAGAGACGCTGGTATCCGTGGCCTATAGTTCAAAGAAACCACGGCTTCCTCAGGGGAGGCCCTCATCACGCTCTGCACGGTGCCTGGCAGCAGGCACAAGAGACCACAATTTCCAAGTAACTACAAGTAGGACAGCAATAGGAGCAGCCTAGAGAGTTTTTGTTATTTTTTTTCTTTTTAGCTAAAATCTGTATTTACTAGGAAACAATTTGAGGACTCCTGAGCAATAATGTGGGGGAAGGATAAAGTTTTGTGGTAAAATATAAATTCAACTGAAAGGAAGATAATGTTAACTTTTATAGAACATTTTAAAGGGTTGGACTATTACTGTCATCCGTTGTGTTTGATGATCATTGCACTGTACTGAAAAGAATATAGAGCTTAGAAAAATTTACTCAGTAGAGAAAATGGCTGTGTACTAATTGCATAATTATGTCTAATATTGAATGCTACAGATTAGATCTTAAATGTTCCCCAAAAGTCTGCGTTGTAAATGCATGGTCCTCAGTGTAGTGTAACCAGGAGGTGGAGGAAACTTTAAGATATGGAGGTACTGGGGAGGTCTTCAGGTCATGTCAGGAAGGCCTTTGAAGAGGATATTCAGATTCCATCACATTCTTCCCTTTCTCTCTTGTATCTTCTGCCCAAAAGCTGAACAGTTTTGCTTTGCTATGATATGCTGTGCTTCACAGGCCCCTACACAACAGGACTTTGGATCATGAACAAGAGCCTCTAAAACCATGAGTCCAGAATAGATTTTTAATTTTTAAGTGAATTATCTCAAGTATTTCTTACAGTAATGGGAAGCTGACTAACACACATAGATTAAAATAAGCACTACTAGAGAAATGCAGTAAAGTAATGGGAAATAAAGAAGATGAGATATTCCATTACAAAGATCTTACATTTTATTCCTAGGGATTCTTTAATTTAATTTTTTTTTTTTTGCTGTTGTTGTTTTGTTTTGTTGTTGTTTTACTTCCATTGTTCATTGAGCATGGGATGATCTGGTCACACTTTGATTACAGACAGAATTAACCCATAGTGGGATCAGTAGTCCTTTACTATTGTAGTTTAAAGAAAAATATTTTGCATTAGCATCTAACAAGTGATGTACCCAGCGATCTGCAGGAGAATGAAATTCAAGCTTAAGCAGGGATTGATTCTTAAATACCTTCCTGGAATAGTACAGAGTATAATTTTCACTTCTTTCTTTATCATCTTATATATCAATTTTTGCAATCAGCAAAAGAAGACATTAACATCAGCATAAAACATTATCTGAATTCTAAAGGTTAATCAGATTTTCTAAGTTTTTTTACTAATGTCCTTTTATTCAACCTTCAGGTTGGAAAAAAAATAGCTCTGAAAGTATCTGGTAGAACCACTTGTTAGTAAGGATGCACATTTGGAACTTTCATATTGTAGTGTATCAATGCAGAGGCAAATAGTTGAATAATATCTAGAACTATGCTGTACAATAAGGAATAAGGAATCACTAGCCATTTATGGCTGTGGAATATTTGAAATATGAGGAGCTGAGTTGAGCTATAAACATAAAATGTGCATTAATTTTCAAAAAATGGTGTAAAAAAGAGGAATATAGTCTATCTCATTGATGATTTTTGTTTTGTTTGTATTTTAAAGGATAAATTTTAAAATGTATTATCTTAGATAAAATATACTAAAATCATATTATAAATTAAATATATCCAAGATATTTTCCCTTTTGCTGTACGTTTTGATAGCTAAGATTTAATACTTGCACATTTTTGTGGAATATAATGCAATATTTCACTACTTGAATATATATGAATTGATCAAATCAGGGTAATTGCCATTTTTATTTTTTATAGTTTCTTTGTGTTTAGAATCATCAAATTGCTGTCTTCTAACTCTTTATAGTTTACATGTTACCGTGGACTCTGGCAGACCCACTGGGTTGAGAAACTTATCCTTTCAATCTTATATTTTGGTACCATGACCCAACCTCCTTCTCCTAGAACATCTCTTTTCCTACACTTTTTCAGAAACAGTGAAACATATACAGCTAGAGACAGCTCAATTCTTCTGGTTTTTAATAGTGATAAGAAGAACTGGTATCTTTTGATATCAGCTCTTCATGCTGTGGTCTTGCTTATAGTGAGGTATAAAGTATTGTGAAAACTCGTATTGGTCAAATCAAGGAGAAATGTGGGAAATGGGAAGCTAGTTGAACCTGCAGGATGGCTGAGAAACAGAAGCTAAGTGTACCTGCCAAGAAAAACATGAGTAGAAAGTTGCCAAATTACTTTTGCAAAAAATATTTTGTTTTCTAACAGTGCATATATAGAGACTTATATACCCATTTATTATCTGCAACAAAATGCTTTCAGCTGCACTAAGTTAAAAATATTTCTGTTACTCAAGAAAACTGATGATAAAAATGAGCTTGCACAAACTGTGTGTCAAAATTTTCTGTAAATAATGGGTCCAAAGTGCTCTTACTAATCACATTAACAAGAGAGAACACAATACTAAAGAAGTACTTTTCTAGGTTTTACAAGTAATTATTTTAAGAAGACTTGCAGAGATTACGGAGAAGAGCATCTCGAACATTTGGAACAACTTATATGACATTAATTAAATGGAACAAACTCCATAAACTATTAAGCCATCTTCAAATGCTGAGATCATTTCTTATGCTTCCTAGAGTGGCTCAGTTCTTCCAGTATGCTCACTTGATATCCCAGTAGTACGAGCCCTCAGGCAGTCCCCACAAGGATATCCTTCCTTAGTCTGCCATTCTCTGTATGTTCAGATTTTTTCTGTCTGCCAAACTAGCAGATGATTTGGTGTTCATAAGAGATTGTATCCAGGGAGGCTGTGGCTCAGCGCACCTTATTTCTGTCTTAGTTTTATGCATTATTTTTGCTACATGTACATTTTGTACAAATTTTTATTACTTGAAAAAGGGCAAATGGAAAAGATGAAGTATTGCTCACACATGACATATACTTTGAAAGTAGGAACAATCTGATTGGTCATTTTAGCTAAAATCTTTTAGCATACAAAATTTCGTTAGTAACAGATTCTGTCTGAAAGTCTTATTCAAATTAAACTCTTAAGGGTTCTCACCTTTGAAAATTATGTTTATAATTTCCAATGTATTATGTTTTAATTACTAATATTCTGTAATATTATTACTCCAAATACTTATAATCCTAATTTTATGGTTACAAATATTAATCTTCCTCAAAGACTGTATATAATTTGATACAGCTTTTAAAAATTTCTTTGTGCTATTCCTGTGGAGTTAGAGGTAGGAAAATTTCATAATTTTATTTTAGAAATAGGTAAAATTTCCAGGATTTCCTGTGAGTCACTGGAATACAAATTAAATGGGGCTAGTTCTCAGCCCTTAAGTCTAGATTCCAGGATGTTGACGTTATATTTTATTGGTTCCTCTTAGAAATGATTAGGAATAATGACAAAAATGGCATTCAGGTTATTATTACTGGAAATTTTCAAGTAGTCCATAGAGGTGCTTTCTTTTTAGGAAAGAACATACAGTGAATCACTGTTCTGTGCATGAAGCCCTTTGAGAGAAAAAAGAAAGTTCAAAGGGAATGTCCCCAGGATAACTCACTGGGACTACCTTGAATTGATGCTTACTCAACAGGGGGATTTCTCAAGCATTCTGAAAGCTTAACCCATAGCCACACCTATCAGCAGTTTCTTCAAAGTTAGAAGCTTTACAAGTACATTATGCCTAAAATTTGAAATACCTGCAATTTTGTCTCCTTCCTCCCTTCCCTTTTTTTCCCTCCGTGCCTCTCTCCTTCCTCCCTTTCTCCCTCCCTTTCTCCCTCCCACCTTCTCCTGTTCTTTAACAAGGTCTCACTATTCAATTCAGAGTGATCTTCAACTCACTTTATAACCTGGGCTGGCCTTGAGCTCATGCATGGAAATCCTCTGCTTCAACCTTCTCTGTGGTTGAATGACAGGTGCATGCTACCATGCACAGTTTGCAATGTTTTCTTAAATAGCTGTTTCCATCCCTTAAAAGAACTCATTGTAAATAATGGGACTCTGCATGTTTCACTAATTACTAATTTTCTACAAATATAGAATCTAAAATGTACATGAAATGATAGTAAAAGTTGCACATTTTAAATATGTCAGAAAGGATTCTCATCCATCTGAAACAGTCTGCTTAATCAAAGAACAAAGAAAGAACTCATCGGTCACAGTTTCTCTCAGTCAGTGACTAGCAAAGTTCTATTACAGTTGGCTTATTTTGTAATTTATACGTTCTTTAGTAATTCATAACTGTGAAAATGAATTTTGTATACACGTTGCTCCTCAATATTTGACCTGAAATTGATTTGAAGATGGTGAAAGAGGGAAAAGGAGGAAGACAGCTACTCTGATCCAGTAGGAAGTATTCAAAGTAACTCGTGGATTTCTTGTATGTAGCTCCATTGATTGAGAGCTTTGTTCCACAATTGCTCTTGGAATCTCTTTGGCTCCCTGGCTTGACTTTCAACCTTACTTTGAGTTTCTTCCTGCCATGTGACCTTTCTCTGGCCTATGGTGGTGGGTAAGATTATGATTGGCAGTCTTATGGACAGGTAGTTTAGGCTAAAAGATTAAGTGGAGGGAAAGTTTGCCAGCTTTATGGTTCTTGAGTTCCTTGTCTTCCTGATCCCTTGAGTGTAGCTGTGTCCTTTCTAACCCCTGCGTGGCCCAGCTGCCTTCACCCTTTTAATTGTGGAGTCTGGCTGCAGAGGTCAGAACTGCATTATTGGTTTGTAATAAAGCTCAATGAAGTCTTCATGCTCTGTTTTCCCTACCTGCAATACTCCATCTCTGCCGTTCTTATAAGTTGAGAGTTCTTATATAAATTGAGTTTTTTTCTGTTTTCTCTTTTTTTCAACCCCCAACCTTCATTTCCTTTTCCTGTATCTGTCAAGCATGCATAATAGGAAACAGAAACTACCACTGCAGATATTTCAAGCAAAAAGAATTTTAATAAAGAACATTATGTGCTTAACCAAGACTAATTTTGATGCTGAACATTATGTGCTTAAACAATTACTGAAGGCATTATAGGAGGGGCTGGTAGGCTGAGCCCTCAGGACTGAGCTAACTGACTTCATAGGAAGTTACCCCTCCTGAGTTTTCACTAGAACTATAAGTGCAAGGACAGTTCCTGGAGCTGTTAAACTGGCATTCACATGCTGACATTGAGAAACTGACATTGCTGCATTACTTTCTGATGCCAAGGATTTTAGAAAGGGGTCCACATGGTGACAGGGTGTGTGGGCATTGGTTCAGGCCAGGCAGTGCTAAGGAAGCTGTAGGAAATAAAAATGTAGCTCTGTCTGACCTTGCTAGTTGTTTGCAAATCTTCTAATCAGTAGAAACTAATTTATATCTCTAACAGAAGCTACAAGGATATTTTTCTCTTTTCCCTTTCCTTTTCCTCTTTTATCTACTTTTTCAACAGATTAAAGTGTCCTTGTTCCACATTAAGGTACTAAGCATTGCTTAACTTGAAAAATTATACAGTGAAACAAGTGGGTTTCACACTGAGTGAATCACAACCAGAGGAAGAATTAATGTAAGAATTACTTCACTCAGGTAGTGCATTAGAATTGTTCAGTTGTTCAAGTTGTTCAGCCTATTCCTAATGTAAGCTTCAGTATCTGAATTTAGAGCAAAGAAAAGTTGGAGACCAGATCTCATTTAGCAGGAGGCTCTAACTTCTGACCTCCAAGAAAATTATATTTAAATGAAATTTTGCCTGATCTTTCTCCAACATTGCTTTACAGTTGCTGGAGGAATTCAGTCTATGTTTATAATATCCTAGATCTAGTTCCTTGATGAATGCTTTTCTTCTAGCAGTTTTTATTTTTCAAGTTTAGAATAGTGTGGAATTTCTACATTTTGGGGGCATTAAACATTTAATTTTCTGATCCATTTTACAAATATTAAATGCCAGTTTTGTGCTGGGCACAATATTTCCCTACAGAAGACAAATGGATAATCTTGTCTGTTAGAGTCCTTAGTAAGAAAACAGATATACAAAAATCAGTATAATCAAACAATGGATCAGAGCAGTAATGCATGAGTGCTGTGGCTCACCTATGAAACTGGGAGAGAGGAGGGATTCTAACTGAGAAATAAAGGCCATGGTGGTGGTGGGGGTTCCGAGATGATGTAGTTGGTGAAGGAAGAAGTATATTTTAGAAAGAAGAAATAGCATTTATATTTCAGTTCCTCTCAATGAAGAGAAAACTGAATATTAGGGGATAAGAGATACAGAAAGTGGAGGGAACCCAAAATATATACAGGAACATAACAGAAGTTATAGAAGTGTGAGACTATGGGGTAGAAAATACAAGTACTGTGAGTACTCAGAGATGTTTCCTCAGGTCCATAGAAGCCAGGAAGAGTTCTGTGGAACATGGATGTGATTAGGGCTTGTGTTTGGAAATGCAGAGATTGCTGAAGCTTTGGTGAGCAATGTGAACTGCTGTCCAGGGGATACATTTACATGACTCAGGTGTTCAAGTGCGATTTAGTGCCTGCTTTTAATGAGACACTTCTTTGAGAGGGCTGAAATTAGGCATGCTACTAGCACTTGTGGAAAGTTGGAAAGGCCAGGAGTCATGTCTGGCACTAAGGCAGATGCATGTAGAGAAAATACTATGCCTCAGAGCAGGTAGGCTCACATACTGGTGTGGGCTGCAGTTAGTTGGCTATATCACACGGTCTGCATCTGAAGCTACAGTGTGTAGAATGAGAACTGTTACACTTTGTAGTCTGTAAAACCATTTCCAGCCCTAAACCACTGTGTGTTCTTAAAAGGTAGGAGCCAACACTCAAGTGTGATGATGCGTTCTCGTAGTGACACTTGCCTCAGAACGTCCGCAAGTTCAAGCCCAGCTCTGGCAACTTGAAAGCCTGTCCCGTGATAAACATAAGCAATGGGCGTGCTGTGCTAGTCATGTGGAAAGGCCTCAGGTTCCTTCTTTGGGGCGAGAGAGACTTGTTGAAAGTGAGTTTTATCGTGCTCCTATTGTTATTTGACTTTAAAAAAATAGAGATAACAATGGTGAATTGGGAGCAAGAGGAAGAGAAAGTAATTTAGTGTTCTTGAGTTTATTTCCTCTTCTGTAAAGCTTGGACAATGCATGCCTTGCCTACTATAGATTGTTTTAAGGATCAAAGGTGATGACTGAAAAAAAATGTTGCATATTCTATAAAATGGTAAAAGAAACACTATCAAAGTAGCAAAGTAGACCTTATGGATACAGAAGCAAGACCTGAAGAAGAGAGTCCCAAGCATTTAAAAAAAGACACTTTGAATCAAATGTGGGTTTAAAATAGAAGAGAAGAAGTAGTGAAGAGAGTGAAGTAGAGGAGGGAGAGGCAAGCTGCTAACAGTGATGATAATAATCAACATTTATTGAAAATCTCTGTGCTGAATAATATAGTTTTTTTTAAAAAATGCAAATAGTAGTTATGACTCAAAAGCAAGCCAAATAAAATTTTGCCTTGTGAATTTTAAAAGGCATAGGGAAAGAGAACCAGGTCTCTAGAAGCCATTGGCACCTCTTTATTCTTCTTTAATATTTTTATATAAAATATTTCAGATGATGAAACATGATTGTCTGCTCTGCAAAAGATGCACATGCACACACAAAGGGTAAAATATAAAATGGTTAAATTTTATCAGCTCATTTCTTGACACCTTGTAAATATAGCTAGAAAATCATAAGTGCCAAAGCAGTATTTATGGAAATCATAGTGAGCTCTGAATATAAATTCGAGGTGCTTGCAGTTGCTACCATAAAGGGAGCATTTCGGACGCTGTGCTCTGCACTGTGATTCTTTGCTCAGGAATCCTTCTAGTCCTTGATGCATAGCTGGAGGAGCACCAGCCTCTGAGGTTGTATTTCATGGGTTGCTATGGAATTGTCTAAATATTATGAACAACGTAGTAGTATATAATATACAATAGGATGAGCACAGCTAGAAATCTTTTTCATACTCTTGAAACATAAGCTCCTAGTTTAAAGAATGGAATGAGTTTTTTCTTTTTTTTATTAAGTAAATGAATTATCTCATTTTTCTTGATTATGTCCTCAGTAGAGATATGTAGAGAGACTTCAAGAGAGTTTTATACAGGAAGGAATTCATAGATCCTACAAAAGAAATATTAAGTGGGCCAGGGAAGTCCCACTGAGGGGCAAGAGGAAGGAAGTTGGTAGCTTCAGGGATCTAAATTATAATGATGTTACAAATAGGACTGCTTTAAATCTCACTCCAAACCATGGCGTATGTAATCCAGCACTAGGGAGGCTGAGGCAGGAAGATTTCCAGGAGTTCAAGGTGAGCTTGGGCTACATAGTGAGACTCTGTCTCAAAAACCCAAAAATTAAAAAATAAAATAGTAAAGTGATAGCATCTCATCCTCAATATATGGCCAAAAGTGAACAAGATAAAACAACTCTAGGTAGTAGCAAGTCACTTGAAGCAAAATAAAGCTCCATCTCCAACTAGGTTTCATGCTGTGAGATCCTAAAGATCCTAGCACAGCTACTCAGGGTTACTTATTTGACTCTTTCTCTGAATTCAGTAATTGTTTATGAAACTTAATTCTAAGTTTTAATTCAGAATTACTTGCCATAGACACCCCCCCCCCGTTTATACCTCAGGCAAGGTTCATTTAAAGAAATGACATTCTCTGCATAGATCATTTCAATAACAGTTCTGTGAATGCTGTTTTCTTCTGTAGATCAAGGTGACAGTTTCTTCTTTGAATGGGCACTTCTGATTTGTCAGTTCAAAACACAGCAAGCCTACGTCACAGGCACCACACAGAGAACAGGAACTTGCAGCAGCTGGGCTCTGTGGCTTTTCTTGTTTTCTTTCCTTTTTCTCCTCTTCTACAAATACTTGCTACTGAGTCTTATTTTTTCTGGCTTTAAAAAAAATGGAAGAGATAAAAACATTTCTCATGAGTCTTTTTGCCTCTATGAAGAGATTCAGATTTTAAAATTGAAAATTTGAAAAGGATGACATTTTATTTTGCAAAATGTAGAAAAACCTTTCTCTCTATATCTGGGTGAATTTAACTGACAGTGGAAAGTATTCACCTAATGTTGCCTCCTTGTTTTCTCATCTGTCCTTGTGTGGAAAGAAAGATCATCTTCCTTTTTGTTTTTTGTCAACTTTTCTTATGTACATCATATATGCCACTATCTAGATATTATTGTGTGAAGTACTCCTGTAAAAGGGTAAGAGGTCTGGAGATAAATATAATAAGTAAGTAGAGTTTCTGAAATTATCTGGTAAATAAAAGATAAATTAAAATATGTGTTGGATAAAACATTCCCTAAGGACCATTTTTAGAAATGAAACTGGCCACTATTCCTTTTTCGTTTGAGATCTTGATATATAATAAAAGAAAAGCTGCAGAGCAGATTCAGAGTTCAACTACAGTCCAGACTATATGTAACATGCTTAAGAACTAATTATATTCTGTGACAATCTTAGTATAATATCATATACAATATTGTCTGAAATAGTTGGTACATTAACATAGTCTTGAAAAAGATTTTGCTGTAGAAATTCTTATTATATTACATGTAAGAAGTGATTTATATTCATGAAATAGGTGTGTTTTTTTTCAATATCAAATAGGACATGAGAATATAAGTATGAGAAATAGTTTCATTTAAGATCCAGTCAGACATTTCTAAGCATTACTTTACTCCTGTGAAATAGAAATCTAAGCAATTAACATTAAATGTTTCAAATATCTAACACAAAACATAAGACCGCGAAAGATATTAGTGGCAGAAATATGGTCAAAGGTTAAAGCATTACCAGTAAACAGATTAAAAACCAACAGAGTCTTATAATAAAGCTCTGTGGTCTTCCTGCCTTTTGCTAAATTCTAGTGAGTGGACAAAACTGGCTCATTTTTGCTGTTTCGAGGTTGTTGAACTTCTGAAGAAGGAAGTAGGTTAGT
>PVIR01045146.1:0-11149 GCA_004026965.1 Petromus typicus
TGGGTATGATCTTCGACACCACAAACATGAAGGAATGAACAGATGAATAAATACACACAAAGAAAATAAAGATCTATATAAAATAAGGAAAATGTAAGATCTATGCCAGAACAGTTCTGTATCTTAGCGTGGTATCAGCCTATGAACAGGAATGGGTAAAAAAAACCTGCTGAAAACAGAAGCAGTTCTTTCTCCAGACCTATCGTGCAGAGGATAAATTTCACAGATTTGATAACGTTGCCAAACCTCCACAGCTTGACTCAAAACAGTGTCTTTCTTTTCTATTGACAGGAAATATTTCCAGGTGGCTTTTGCTGGACATTGTGACACACCAACAACCCAGAAGCCTAAGATAAAAAGACTGCTTAAGTTTGAGGCCATCCTGGGCTACACAGCAAGACTCTGTCTCAAATCAAAAGACAACAAAACCTCAAGGCAGCTCCCCAAATCTGCCTGTGCAATCCTCCGCACATAGCTGGATCAAGACCAGAGCAGCTTCTACTTGGACAGGCAGGGCCTAAGAAGAATGGAGCCCAGACACCCTGCACACACACCACTGGCTGACTCCCACCCCGTGAGCCGTGCAGCCTGGGCACTCAGGCCTGCAAGCAGGAGGAGGCCAGGGCAGTGTCCCGATGCTGACTCCGAGCCCCTCACCTGCACATAGCGCCCCGACTTGATGCCAGCCTCCAGCACCTCTGGAGGCAGGTGTTCCGCGTACTCCTTCCCATGGCTCTCCTGGCTCTCGCTCTCCCGCTCCCGGCGGGACTGGAGGATAGAGTCGCATAACTCATGGGCAGCCTTTAAATCCGGCCAGAAGTTGTCCAGGTAATCCTGCGTTTGGTAACAGCACAGAGAGTGCGGAAGTGAGGACTCTTCACTGTGGCACTGAACAGAACTCCGGGGGACAGCTGTGTGTGTGTGAGTGTGACAGGTGAGCATTTCTTTCCTGGCCTCTTTTCCTTTCCTTCTTTTCTTTTTGGCACTAGGGACTGAACCTATATGGTTACCCTGAGCTGCATCCTCAGCCTTTTTTTTTAGTATTTGTTTTGAGACCAGGTCTTATTAAGTTGCTAAGTTGCCCAAGCTAGGTTTAAAGTTGTAGTCCTCCTGCCTTAGCCTCCCAAAGTACTGGGATTATAGGTATGTACCACTATGCTGGGTTCTGAACCTTCTGCTACCAGCTCATTTTCTACACCCTTCTTAGTCTGGAAGCCTGGCCAAAGGAACCCTGAGGATGCCACCCCACCGTGGCTCACTTCCACCTCCCAGGTCCTCTGCACTTTCAAACCTCTCTCCCACATGTACCCCCACCCTACCCCCAAGTCCAAGTAGCCTTTGTGTCCAGCCACTGGTGTACACAACAGCCTACAGAGAACAGACAGGAAAAGATCCTACGAGTTGCATGTACTCTTACCTTTTTTTTATTTTTTGAGATAGTTTCAGTATACACATCAGGGTGGCCTTGAACTTACTAAGTGGCCCAGAGTGGCCTTAAACTTGTGGTGATTCTCTTGTCTCAGCCTCCCTAGTGCTGAGATTACAGGCATGTGCCACCATGCCTAGTTGGATTCTTATCTTTTATATATATATATATATATTTTTTTTTTTGAGACAGGGTCTCGCTTTGTGGTTCAGACTGGCCCTGAGCTCAACCTCAAACTCACATCACAATCCTCCTGCCTCTGCCTCCCGAGTGCTGGGATTACAGGCATGAGCCACCACGCCCGGCACTGTGGTATGTGGTACTGGTTGCTGCTGGGCTGAGTCTCCACACCCAGTATTGTTATGTGGTTACCAGGGAATCAAACCCGGGTCCTTGCGCTTGTAAGACAGGCGCCGGAACCACTGAGCTAACTCCCCGGCCCTTTTATATATTTTTTTAAAAATTGATTTTATTGGTTCCTTTTAGATATACGTAATGATCACATTCAACATTGAGGGTTTGTACCAGTACATGACATATCTTGATTCTTATTTTTCCCCTTTCCCCTGCTCTCCTTACAACTCCCCAACCCCATATACATAAACTTTGTTTCCTCTTTTTTTAACCATCTAGTTTTTTTCATTTCCTTCTTTACCAGCCTCTACTCTTTTCCCTTTGAACAATTTCTTCCTATTTCACAATACCTATGTGATTTCCAACTCAATTCTACATCAAAGGTAGAAAGTCTAGCACACTGTCATTTCTCATATTGCAAAGAAAAGATATCACCCATATTGTCAACTCCAGCATTTGTACCATTAATTTCAGGATGCTGCTGGTCATGATGGCTCACACATAATCCAGCCCTCAGGAGGCAGAGGCAGGAGGATCGTTCAAGGCCAACCTAGACTGTGAAATGAATTCAGGGTCAATCTGAACTACGAAGCCAGACCCTGTCTCAAAAAACTAAACAAAGGCCGGGGATATAGCTCAGTGGTTCCGGCGCCTGTCTTGCAAGCACAAGGACCTGGGTTCCATCCCCGGTAACCACATAACAATACTGGGCATGAAGACTCACGCCAGCAGCAACCAGTACCACATACCACGGTGCCGGGGTGGTGGCTCACGCCTGTAATCCCAGCACTCGGGAGGCAGAGGCAGGTGGATTGCTGTGATGTGAGCTGGGGCTGAGCTCAGAGCCAGCATGAACCACAAAGCGAGACCCTGTCTCAAAAAACCACAAACCCCCCCCCAAAAAAAACCCCTAAATAAACAAAAAATAATTTCAGGACCCTATTCAAATTGCTTCCTTTTTTTCCTTCCTTTTCAAAAGTTCTGTCTGTGCTAAAATCAGCACCTTATTTGTATGGTCACATTTCACTCATCAACACCAAACTTCTGTCATCGTGAGAACTGTTTATCACTTTGGCCCTGATCCATGTAACTCAAGTCCCCCAAGAAAATTCTGGGCTTTCCTCTCCTCTGAGCATCACAATTTCTCCCTCTCTACTATCATTCACCTGTGTGAGGCCCTTGGTCATACCGTTTGCTTGAGAAACGCTCTACAAAATAAAACTGTCCTATACTGCTGGACTACAAAGAAAAGTAATTTTCACAAAAAGTAGAAAAATGTAATTTTAGTCAACTGTCCTCTGCAGGAACAAGACATGATGTATTAGAGCCGAAAAAACAAGTGACACCGCCATTAATATCCAGCGCCCCTGGAATTCTCCAGCATGCCAAAGTACTTTTTTATAGCTGGGCCAAGCAAATGCTATTGGCAAATCTTTAGCAATATATGCACACGGAACTTCGGAGAATCTACAATTCAAAACGCAGCCAGGCTGTCTGTAAACTGACAGGTAAGAGCGGACTGTGTTCTAGTTTTGGCCATCAAAAGATAAAATCAGCCCGCAGAACCTGACCGACCCACTGGGCAGACAGGAGGGAACAGCGTCAGCTGAGAGGTTAGCAGCTGCCCTGTTCTCTCCAAAGGTTCTCAGGAGACGGCAACGACTGTGTTGCTATGACAGCAGGAAGAAGCTGACAGTGATAAGGCCATTTCCCGCTGCTGTCAGCCAGTGTTGCATCTTAAGCCCTGTCCTTGTCTCCACTGACCCACAGGTGGGGAGAGTGGGGGACAGCAGGACAGTAAGACTGGCCTTAAGGTGGTTTGTGATCCGTGCGTGTAGTGAGGAAAATCGTTTGGGAGGCAGCTCACCCTGTTAGTTAAGACGGCTGGGCGTCAGTGCTGTGGATTCCTATGGTGTGTCCTTAGACAAGTGGCTTAGCCATTCTGTGCTTTAATTCCCTTATCAGTAAGGTGGGGTAATACATCATAGAGTTGTTCTTAGAACTAAATGAAGTCATGCACTTATTTATGTCTGTTACTACATTTAAATAATACACCATACTTGGCATAGATACGTGTTGGTTATTACTAATAAGCAGAGCCATGTAAAACTGGCATTTTCCTTTCTCATACATGAGAATAATGGGAATGTGTTTTCCCCCTCATGGAATATTGAGGATTAAACCCAGGACTTTTAAACTAAGCTGCATCCCAAGCTAATTTTTAAATTTTTTTTTTTTTTTTTAGGTTTTTTTTTTGAGACAGGGTCTCGCTTTTGTGGTTCAGGCTGGCCCTGAGCTCAGCCTCAAACTCACATCACAATCCTCCTGCCTCTGCCTTCCGAGTGCTGGGATTACAGGCGTGAGCCACCATGCCCGGCACTGTGGTATGTGGTACTGGTTGCTGCTGGGTGTGGGTTTCCACACCCAGTATTGTTATGTGGTTACCGGGGAATCGAACCCGGGCCCTTGCGCTTGCAAGACAGGCGCCGGAACCACTGAGCTAACTCCCCGGCCCTAATTTTTAAATTTTTGAAACAGGGTTTGAGAGGTTGCTGCATTGCCTGGGATGGACTCAAATTTGTGATCCTCCTGCCTCAGCCTCTCAGAGTGCTGGGATTACAGGCGAGTGCCACCAGGCTTGATTGATACTGGTCTTGTTGCATCTCATCATTTCTGTATCTGCAGTAACTATAAACATTAGCTTAGAGGTAGAGATAGAGCTCAGAGTTCGAGAGTGTAAGCCCCTGGGTTTCATTTCCACAAAAAACAAAATAACAAACACAAAACACAAAACAAAATGGCTTTGTCAGCAGGGCTTATCGGACTAATGTCAGGGTTGATTAGGGGAGTGATGTAGACATGTGACATATTAATGCCCTTCTTCCTTAGTTTGTCTTTCTGTGCGGGGACCCAGGGGCCTGTGTGCCACTTGGGAAATGAATGTGCATGCCTAGTCTCACACACTGCCACTTACACTGACCAACGGAAATACCTTGAAAGAAATCACAAACACTCCTTGGGTCTGGCTCCCATACTGCTGAGTCGCCTCTGCATCTTCTGTCACCATCACGATGGGCATCCTGTCCCCGCAGTGGTGATAGTACCAGACAGCTGCATTGTATATGCTCCTGCAGGACAGGGCGAAGTGTGAGCCCACCCGGGCAGGCAGACCGACACAAGGTGGCTCAGACTGCTGGCAATCTTCCTGCCTCAGCCTCCCACACTCAGCTCTCACTCTGCAGTCCTTTGGACCAGATGGATAACCACTCATCTATTCACTCAACGAACGCCTCCTGGGGCTCCACTGTATATAGGCACCGGGCACAGTGCTCTGGGGGATACAGAGATGAATCAGAAAGCAAATGCCATCCCGGGATATGCGCAACCCTCATAGCAACTGTGTTCATTCTCCACAAGGCCTGGAAACCATGAGGCTCTGCCATTACTTCACATCCTTCAGGTGGGGGCTGAGCCACAGAGCACTGTACGGGTACCCTGGGATGAAGAAAGGAATCTTGGTGAGGAGCCCTCTACACGCACACACACACACACACACACACCCTGGGATGAAGGAAGGAGTCTTGGTGAGGAGCTCTCTACATGTGCACGCGCGCACACACACACACACACACACACACACATGGCGTGATTTCTAGACGCTGCAAGGATCCTGTTAGCCATTAGGTTCTAGGGGAGCTTACTCTGGGTACCTGTGTTGTGTCCCCTTAATTACAGTTTTAAAAACATGGAAATACACTACGGGCACAGAAAGCATTTCAGTCCTGATCACGGTTCCACTGTGACCACAGAGTTACTCCAGCTCCAGACGTCCAGTGTGAGGACAGGGAGGGGCCGTGGGCCACACCTGGTCTGCCACTTCTCCACAGCCTCACCCCTCTCCCGGGGGAGGTAGCAGCGCTCCTGGAACTCGTTAGCGAAGAGGACGCAGTCATGGCGCGCATCTCTCAGTAAGCTCCGCAATTTGTTATACTGTCTGCAACACAAGGAAGAAGAGCAGTCTGTGTGGCGCGGCAGACACTCGCGGATCTGGACACAAGGGCTCTAGCAAAGAAGATGGATTGTTGAACACCAGGGCACGTTTATTCATGGGGACTCATTCCACTCAGTGCTGCTGGGATGCTCCTGGGTCTTGTTTCTGCCTGCTATGATGAGCATGTGCAAGGCCTGCTTCATTAGTTTGCTGATTAACTAAACCCCTCTCTGTCCTTTCCCCTTGGAGACTTATAGCTGTTCTCCTAAGGAATATATCCCTGGCCTTTGTCAAAGCCTTTGTACACAGAGGCAATCAGAGTGTGGCACTTCATTTTTATTTTATTTTTTGCCATTCTGAGACAGTCTCACTATGCAGTTCACACTGTCCCTCAACTTGATGGAGTGCTCCTGCCTCAGCCTCTTCAGTGCTGGGCTTATAGGTGTGCAACACCACACTTAGTTGGAACTTTATTTTATTTTTTTATTTTTGAGACAGGGTCTCACTTTTGTGGTTCAGGCTGGCCCTGAGCTCACTATGTAGCCCAGGCAGACCTCAAATTCACATAGCAATCCTCCTGCCTCTGCCTCCTGAGTGCTGGGATTACAGGCCTGAGTCACTATGTCCTGCACTGCGGTATGTGGTACTGACTGGTGATGGGTGTGAGTCTCCACACCCTACATTGCGATATGTGGTTATCAGGAACTCAGTGGTTGCAAGGCAGGTGCAAGAACCACTGAGCTAAATCACCAGCCCTGGAATTTTATTTTTGAACCTGATTTTGTTCTACAAATAAGGGTAGTATTTCATAGATTTTACTTTTTGTTGGCAGACCTAGCAAAGGACATGGAGGGTAAATATGTTTAAGGCTTTATCTGTGAGTTTTATTTGTGCAGCAGGCCTATTTACATAAATAGGTAACAGTTTACTGACAAAAAGCTAAGAGGAAGTTGGAAGACTTGTCCCATCAAAAGATGCTTCCAACAATGTCATAACCCAAAACTAAGTCTAGTCTGGTGAGGTGGGGCACACCTATAATCCCAGGTACTTGGAAGGGTGAGGCAGAAAGATGGTGAGACTGAGGTCAACCTGGACTGCACAGCAAGACCCTGTCATAGAAAAAAAAAAAAAAATCAAGCCTAGCTAGAATCAGTGGTACACACTTATTAAATCAAACTGTGTGGGATTCCAGCTATTTGGGAGACTGAGGCAGGAGGATCAAAGTCAGGCTGGGTAACTTAGTGAAACTAAACCATACATACAAGTCTTTAACTTACCCTATCCAAATAAATACCAAGACCTTTCATGTCCTCTGGACTGGCTAATCAGTGCTAGAGTAAGCCAGCAATCATGTTGAAGCTGTGCTTGGTACTGAAATGTTTAATATGGCCATCTGTCTTATACTTCATTAGGAAATGGGAAATACTATTTTATTTTCTCAGTACAGTAATGCTGATTTTTAGTTACCCTAGAAAGAATTGAGCTGTGGCTATAACCCAGTGGTAGGGTGCTACCTTGTACAAATAAGTCCTAGGTCTCATCCTTGGCATGGCAAAAAAATATAGACAGTAAAAAACAGCCAAACAAACACATAATATATGTGTATACACACACATATATCAATGAATGGCAGCTTTTCATAAAAGAATTGCACCCCTGCCCACGATGGGTAGAACATATTATTTATTTTGTTTGAGACAGAGTGTTGTTATTAATCAAGGCTGACTTGCCTGGACCTCAAATGATCCTCCTGGCTTAGCCTCCTGAGTGCTGGGATTACAGGCGGGCACCACCACACCCAGCTATGAAACCTGTGGATTCTCAAATTCAGTCCTCACCAAATAATAAGCCATAGCTACACCCAGGAGCTACCATCAAATCAAATTTTGATGGTCCTTCCTAATAGAAAAATATCTAACTTGAAAAGTTTCCTAAGTTTTAAGTTTCACCCCTATATATCCTTCTTAGACTGCTCATGCACTCTTGCAGGCGTCTATTCTCCATCAGACAGATCAGACAGCAGGAGATTGCTAATGGGGAAAGCAGAAAGCTGACAGCAGTCACTCCGCGTATGACAGTGGCTGTGGCTATAATTTAATAGAGCACACGTGCGATACCGTCGTATTTTCCACAAGTCAGGGTGTGTAGCTCTGTGACAGAGGAAGACAGATGAGCTTCTGGGGTGGAGGCTGCACAATCATGTGCCTTGAAAAAGTTTGACCAAAACAATAGGACCGATGGTTTGGGTAGATGAAATACAAATATCTTAAGGTTTATGCCTTTCAGTCTCACAGAAAAACCCTACAATCCTTGTATAGGCTTGGATGTTTTCTAAATTTCTATGACCTAAAGATTTCAAATTTCTTGGAAATAGCTAAGCTTACTTCTTTAGATAGATTTTTCTTTTTCTTTTCTTTTTTTATTTTTTTTTTGAGACAGGGTCTTGCTTTGTAGTTCAGGCTGGCCCTGAGCTCAGCCTTCAACTCACATCACAGCAATCCTCCTGCCTCTGCCTCCCAAATGCTGGGATTACAGGTGTGAGCCACCACGCCCGGCACTGTGGTATGTAGTACTGGTTGCTGCTGGGCGTGAGTCTCCACACCCACTATGGTATGTGGTTACCGGGGATCGAACCCTGTCCTTGCGCTTGCAAAAGAGAAGCCAGAACCACTGAGCTAAATCCCCGGCCCTTCTTTTTTTCTTTTTTTGAGATGAGCTCAACTCCCAGGCTCAAGCTCCTCCCTTAGCCTCCCAAGTGGCCGGGACTATAAGGTTAGAAGTAGCGCCTGGAGCTCATGAACTGATGTAGAGGTATGATTTCTGCACTCAGTCTTCTCTTCAGATAGGTCTGGGAGTACCCTAGGGCCTGACTTCCTTTCCCAGGCCCTTCAGTTTCACACCAGATATGATTCAGATTAGCTGCCACGCCCAAGGCACTTTTCTGGGGCCCACTGTGGACCACCTGAACCATCACCTTGCTACAGTCTGGATCTTGAATGTCCTCAAAGGTTCATGGTGGACCCTTTGAAAGGTTGGGCCTATGAGGGAGGTCTTTAGGTTACTGGGGACTGGCCATAGACTCCTTCCTCCTTTCGCTGCTTCCTATGGAGCAAGCATCTTTCTCCAGCACATGCCCTGCCACAGGTCCAGAGGCACAGGAGCCACTCTGGATGAACAGGACCTTCCAGACACTGGGAGCCAAGAGATATTTGCTTTCTAGTTATAACGCAGTCACCTGAGGTGCCTGTCACAGCGGCAGGAGGCTGCCTGGCACACACTGATTGTGTTAGTGCCAGGCACCAGCACCACCATTTCTGGACCAGATACCCAGCTCTTGACCCTTCACCTTATCCTCCCTATACTTCTCTTTCAGTCCAAGGATGTGAGCCAGAGGCCTCTGTGTCACCCTCAAAGCCACCTTCTCCCATTGTACATATCCGAACGCATCACTATATTCTATAGCAGTGTTTGTTTTGTTTTGTTTTTTGAGATAAGTTCTTGCTTTGTAATGAGTTTGACGCTCCATACCAATAGGAAAAAAAAAAAAAAAAAAGCAGAGCCTAGGAGATGGTTAGAATTAGATAAGGTCTGCAGGATGAAACCTATGATTGAATTACCTTCTCTCTCTCCCTGTTCCTTGCCATGTGATGCCCTGTGGCTCCAACCACCAGCAAGGAAACCATCATCAGATGCAGCATCCTGACCTTAGACCTCTAGAATATGGGGTACGATAAACCTCTTTTCTTTACAAAGTAGTCTGCCTCAGGCATTTTGTAGTAGCACAAAGCAGACTAATACAATCTGTCACTTGGATGACAGTGACAGCTACTTCTTTTCATTTCCCTGGGCCTCTTTTTCATCTGGTCCAATGATCTTTTAAAGACAAGAATCAGATCATCTTTTTTTCCCCTGCACAAACCCATTCCTGACATCCCTGAGGCCTGTGAGGCTTTCTTTCTGAAGCTGGTGAGACAGCCTGTGCCTGGTCCCTGTTAGTCTATTACAGCTCTAGATGGATCCCTGCTGCTGTCCCTCAGGACTGAGCCTGCTTTTGC
Source organism: Petromus typicus (assembly GCA_004026965.1). Lineage (NCBI taxonomy): Eukaryota > Metazoa > Chordata > Mammalia > Rodentia > Petromuridae > Petromus > Petromus typicus. The sequence continues at coordinate 9,827 of PVIR01045146.1, forward strand.
TGACCACTTTATCCTTAGTGTTAGCAGTTTCTGGAACACACACACTCTTGTATTTGTAGAATAAACAAATGGAGTCAGACATGGTGATGCAGACTGTAACCCCAGCACTCCGGCAAGCTGAGGCAGGAGGATCATGAGGTTAAGTGATTAAGCAAGAATCTGCCTCAAAATACATAATTTTAAAAAGTGCCAGGGGTTGTAGCTCAGTGTGAAGGCCTTGGGTTCAATCCCCAGTACTGCAAACAAAACAATACCAAGAACAAAACAGCACATTCAGGGACTACTGGATGAGAGGTGTGTGAGTATCCTCAACAATCAAAGCCCTGACATGATTCATACGATTGTGCAGGATGCACCCGTGAGAACAGGCATTTCTGCATCGGCATCTCAGATGCCGATCATCTCAGATGATCTCAGATCCCATCACCATACAGAGACAGATCAGAGGTTCTGTCTCTCCGTTATTATCCTCGACTTTGATCTCATTTCAGTGAGACAGTGTCATGTGTCACATTAAATGACAGCTGGTCTTCTACATCTCTGCTCCACACCTGAGGGGACCTTGTTCACAGAGGGAAACTATTCAAAGACTTTCTGCTATACTGAAAACATGCAGATTTTCCCAGCCTTACTCCATAACTGAGGCAGCCTAATAGTCGCCATCATGGCTTGTCAGTCACGTGGTTTGGAGCATGTGTGGGAGGAGGTGCATAGTCCTAGGGGAACACCGCACCATTTGATATAAGGAGCTGGAACACCTGAGGGCTTCAGTACCCTTGGGGTCATGAGATCGTTCCCCCTTGGGTCCTTAAAATCTGTACCTGGGAGGGTGGCACACACCTGTAATCCCAGCACTCAGGAGGCTGAGGCAGGAGCATTAATTGGAGTTCAAGGCCAGCCTGATTTAGATAGCAAGATCCTGCCTCCAAAAAAAAAAAAATCTTCTGTGATGTTCATTTGCAAGTTTTCTAGCTTTGTTTACTTAAAGATCTGATTTGGTTTTGGGATTTGTGAAGTACTTCAACATGAGAATTTATTAGCTAGATAGAACATTCTGAGGTAGGAAGATGGCAAGTTCAGGCCCAGCAGGACAACCTAGTTAGACCCTGTCTTTAAAAAAAAAACATCAAGGGCCGGGGAGTTAGCTCAGTGGTTCCGGCGCCTGTCTCGCAAGCGCAAGGACCCGGGTTCGATTCCCCGGTAACCACATAACAATACTGGGTGTGGAGACCCACACCCAGCAGCAACCAGTACCACATACCACAGTGCCGGGCGTGGTGGCTCACGCCTGTAATCCCAGCACTCGGGAGGCAGAGGCAGGAG
>PVIR01045147.1:0-10846 GCA_004026965.1 Petromus typicus
TGAAAGGGGACAATGTTGAGATTGTAACAAAAAAGTAAGGAAACAAATTTTATATATATGGGGGGGTGGTAGGGTGGGTGGGGCTATGGGAAAAAATGAGAATTAAGTTGTGTCTTATACTGGTACAAATCCCCATTATGGAGTGCAATCATGATGTGTATATTTAATGTACCAATAAAGATAATAAAAAAAAAGAAATGCAAACAATTTTAAAGTCCATCCTCTGATGAATGGATGAAGAAAATGCAGCGTATGTATACAGAAAGAAATATCATTCAAGTATAAAACAGATGGAAGCTTGCCGTTGGTCTCAGCATGGAAAGAACTAGGGGTCATTATGATATTATGTGAAATAAGCCAGGCACAGAAAGATAATGGTACATAATTTCACTTGTGTGTGAAATTTATAATTTTAAATAAGCCGCTGCTTTATTCAAAATTTCTGTCCACATTTTTTTTAAGACAACATCTCCCTTTGGAGTTCAGGCTGGCCCTGAGCTCAGCCTTGAATTCACAGCAATCTTCCTGCAAGTGCTGGGATTACAGGTGTGAGCCACCAAGCCTGGCACTGTGGTATGTGGTACTGATTGCTGGTGGGCGTGAGTCTCTATGCCTAGCATTGTTGTATGTAGTTACCAGGGACTGAAGTAAGGACTTTGTACTTGCAAGAAAGGGGCCGGAACCACTGAGCTAAATCCCCAGCCCCTCTCCACATTATTAAATGAGCTGTTTCCCTATTATTATTGCAAAGTTCTATATATTTTTTTAAATATAATTCTGTTGCCAGATATAGGATGTGTTGCATAAAGACTTCTCTCAACCAAAAAAATTTAATTTACCAAACTTCCTTTCACAAAGCAAATTTTCTAATTTTGTTAAGTAAAACTTATCATTTCACTTATTTTATGATTTAGATGACACCTAAGAGATACTTGCCTACCCCCACATGACAAAGACTTTCTCCTATATTTTAGTTTAAAATTGTACATCGTAATGTTTTATTACTATGCCTAAGAAATATTTTTTGAGCAAATCTACATACAAAATACAAAATATGAAATATTTCACACAGATATCCTACAGTTCAGTGTATTTCAAAAAGAATCTTTATTGATTTTTTTGCTTGTAACTTTGTCTCCAATCAATTGACCATAGAGATAAATTTCTACTCATATCACTTAATATTCTTTTTAAAATAAAACTATAAAAGGATGGAACTCACTGATACGAAATTTTTATGGAAAAAGCTACCTAAAACATGCAGGAAACCTAAGAAGTCCAAATAAATACTTGCAAAATGGAGAGAAAGGGGGTTGAAAGAACATGCACGTTTCTAAAATCACAACACGCTCTCACAAAGTCATTTTCTTTGCTAACCTGTTATTTTCATGCACGTGGGCCACGTCTTTGCATTGGAAATACTTGGTTGGATTAAACTTGAAGCTGATACATTACCCAGCAAAGTAATGGATACGGGGGGGGGGGGATACGACCTATGGTGGGCCGACCCATTAGGAAATAAAGAGAGGATGTACGGGAGTGTCACAGGAGGAACAGAGAAGAGCTTTTTACAACTCTGTGCACAGATTGAGAGAGGGATGTTTTCTGTTCTTTTATTCTTTTGTCTTTACACTCACCCACATCACAACCTCTGAAACTACGCTCATTAGCTTCAGGGTCCAGATACAGAGACTTTGTTCTTAAGCAGCAATTTTTGATGATTTAACTGCCCATATGCAAATGCTCATCCAAGTCCTATCTGCATGCCACGTTCTTTTGTGTGGTTAATGATATAATAAATATAAAAGTCATCTCCCTTTTTCACAGGCTATAATTCTCTTTTAATTTAGATTTTAATTAAAGCCAAATAAGGAAACATGCAGATGAATAATTTTGTAAGTTTTTTCTACCCCAAATGGTTAGTTTTTATTAATCAAGCCTAAAATAGACTCAGAAAATGGTTTTATGCATTTTGATAGTAAACCATGATTGTGTGTATATGTTTTTTTCTCCAAAAAGGCTTTCACACAGCATTTTAATTTTCCATGGTATTGCTATTTTGACCTCTGAGACCTTGCAAAGTAAAGTATTTATGATCCTGGGCTTTTTTATGGTATTGTTTCAATATTTTTGTAACATTTGTATTTCTTGCTGATGTTTTTGGCATTAAAAATCACTCAAGCTGTGCTGAAATATAATGGTATTCACTGAACCATACCATGGAAGGATAATTCAGTTCAGTGAGGTTATTCTAGCTCATCATGTACACAAAAGATTGAAAGAAATTGTAGAAGATTCGCAGTTCTGTACATAAGCAGTGTTGAATCTTTTTTTTCACCCTCTAATAACTTGACATAGAAAACTCATCACTCGAATATAGAAATGTCTAGTTTTAAATTTCTGGAGCAACCTAAAGAGCAGTGCAATATCCCAAAGCATAAGGATGTTAAGTACTGGTCATCAGGTGCTCTAGACTGCCAATTTCCTGTACTGTGACCCACAGAAAAATCAGACTTCTAGAAGAGGCTGAGGGTATACCTTAGTGGTACAGCAATTGCCTAATATATGAAAGGTCCTGGGTTCAGATTTATAAAGCAAAAATAAACAAATTATGACAAAGATCAAACCTCAACAGAGCGTGAGGTTTCATTCCCAAATGTATTAGCATGCAAGTCTGCCTTAAACTTGATCGGAACAATGGAATATGCCATTACAGATAAAAAATCAGCAGTGATTTACCTCCATATAATTAAGTTGCCTTTCACTGTGAATGTTCTCATACTTCATGTGTTTGTGCTCTGTTCTATTTATTTTGTAATTTTTGTCACAAGAAGAGATAAAGGTAGAATCTTTCTGTTACAGCACTCAACTCTCAGATTACACTATAATAACACCAATGCCATTTCACATCTTGTAACTATTTTCTCCTTTTTGGCCAACTATTTAAGATTGGATTGGGTTATACCACATAAATATCTAAAGGATGAAGCCGAAAACTGGTCAAAGCACTAAGATTTATATGTATGAATTATCTTTTCCTGAATTAGATAGGCCAAACATATTCTAAACTACATCTGAGTAACTGAGATCTTAAATTTAGTGGACCAATCTGTCCAAAGTCCTATACTTCTACCAAAGATAAAAAATAGCTTTTCCAAGTTTTAGTCCCTGTTGGTAACAAGTGTCAATGTTGCTATAACATACAGATATGGCAGAATATTTATGCACTTGGTCTCTAAAATCAGATACACATGACCTAAATGGTGCTATGATTATTTAGCTCCTGTGACTTTCAACAATGTCTTTCATCTCACTCAAACTATTTTATAATCAGGAAAATGGATGTTGTAATCATTTTGCTACCAGCTAAACTGCAATAGCAGCTACAAGATAACACTGACTAAAACAAAAGTTTATTTTTCTCTCTAATAATTTGAGCCTCATGTTCTAGTATCATAGCTCGATGGCGCCAAGGACAGGGCTCCTTCTAGTCTGTTACTCTGCCACTCTTAATATATAATGTCCATTTTTAAAACTGTTGCATTTTTGTAATCACATACTGTGCATATTCCAGCTAGCATGAAAACAAAGTGAAGATAAGGTAAACTATGGAAACCAGTCCCATTTCTTCTCTCTTGCATGAATTCGTGCCTCTTCACAATGTAATTTTGAAGTGACTCCCACAGATTTAATTCCCCATCACTGAGTCCATGCATGCCCTGTGGCTTAGCATTAAACAAGAGTTGTAGCAAAAGTTATATGTACAAATTCTGAATCTAGGTCTGCTGAGGCTTTGCACATCTCCACATGCTCTTTGATACTTGGATAGAAAGATCATGTAAACAAAACCATAGTGCCTTCTACTTGAAGAAAGAGATCTCTGACCCCAGGTAAGAGTCACTTAATAGTCACACATGCATATGCTCAGCTAATACCAGAAAAATTCATGATCCAACTTCAGCCCATATTGTCAACTCCAAAGTTATGGATGAAAATAAATTTTGTTTGCTCAGCATCAGATAATTAAAGGAAAAGGATCGATTTCACTTTAAGACATAAAATCTGCATAAATCACTTTTATTCTTTTTCTATTGCTAAGAATTTAGTTATATTGTCACATTAGCTGCAAGAGAACCTGTAGCTAGACTGGTTGGTTGCACATTCAGCTATGGCTAGGTTCCATTTATTCAAATAAATAGAAGAGAATCTATCTTTAGGAGAAACTAGTGATCTCTGTAACCTTTACTTATTTGGAAGGTTGTGAACAATAAATGAGAAATAAATATCAAGGTCTTGGCATAATAGCTAGAACCCAGAAATGGACCAAAATGTTTTATGTCATTGATATTCATTATCAGAGAAATATGACATTTTTTGAGGGTTACAAAAACAGTCACACATATCAAATTTTCCATACATATTTGGAGCTCATCCCTGATCATCCAGCAACCTCTTCCTTCTCCTAAACTGAAGTATATTTAAGAGTATAAAGAAATCAAAACCCTGTCCACTGGTATAACACAGAAAAAATTTAGGCATCTATTGGTAAAGACTGGATAGAGTTCATGGCACATGATCAACAGACAGGAAATCCTTTCAACTGCATCACCTGTCAGAGCTTCATAGAAAAAAAAAATCATTGGAAATCTAAAAAATCAGAATGTGAAATTTTTTTTCATGTATTTATTTTTAGTACTAATAATTTTGTTAAATAAATACAAAAATGGGTGGTATCTAGTAAATTATCTTGGCCTTGAGGAGAGAAAATGAAGAGTGTCCATTTCCTATAACAAATTCATATATATATGAATATATCTTTTCCAATTTTAACACAGAGAAATACTAGAGCAGAATGAGAAATGGACTATGGAAACTTACAGAAAAGAAACCTAAATGGAAATCTTTGAGACCATTTTGATTACTGAACCTAGCTCACCTCCTCATAAAAGATGATCACTATTTACTAACCAGTTAATAATTGCCTAATGGTAACTAAAGACTCAGTCAACAGTCCTTAAACAAAACTTAGTTACAAACATGTCTTGCCTGAATTTTGGAATATGGTATTTTCAGTTTTGCCCAGACTACTAGATGGTCTCACATTTGATATAAGCAGTTATTACTGTCAAAATCTCTGAATTATTTGTCTCTCCTTCCAGAGTTGCTGCCAATTCAGAATTTGCTATTACAAGTCAAATCCTGAAACAACCTAAAAAAGTGTAACTTTGTGGGACCCCGGATGAAAGAAAGATTAAGTAATCAATAAATACTGTGACACATGCACAAAAGAGTGAGACAGCAGTGAGTTGCAGGGCAGGTGTGGGGCACCTTGTGAGTGGCAGCATTTACAGAATATGTCCAAATGAGTCACAAGGAAGGGTTTAAGGTCAACAACAAATAGAAAAACAACCATAAGAAAGAAGTTCCTGTCAGGAGACACATACAGGCAAGGTCTAAAAGCTGACAGTGGAGTGCTAAAGGTGAGTTGCAGAATCCAAAGGATTTTCCCACTGGAGAGACTTCACAAATGGAAGAAGGACTGTAGATCTCTAGAGTAATGGCACAGAGGGCTGAAGGGCAATGGTCCCACAGAAGCAATTGTTTCATTTCAAAACGACCAAGAAGCAAATTCCTAAGCCACGCATAATGGTTTGGGTGTTTGTTTGGGTTTTGTGTGATGTTTTATTTGGTTTGGGGGGAGTATTTTGTTGTTTATTTTGGTTTGGTTTTGGCTTTGTGTTTGAATGGATACTAAAGATTGAATGCAGGCCCCTGCATATGCTAATCATACTCTTTACCACCAAGCTATAATGCAGCGCCATATCAGTTATTTAAAATCTGACAATCTGTCAGTACAGTCCTATCAAAGGATTAGAAAATAGTTATTCAGAGCACAGGAACAGTCAAGATAAAATTCACAGTAATGATCAAGCAATATCCTGGCATTTCCAGGGGATAATCAAAGGAGAACTAGTTTTTCCTGAGGGTAAGACATTATATAAAAACAGCAATAACAAAGAGAAGCTGAGATCATTACACTAAGTGAAATGAACCAGGCACAGAACAAACACACCATGATCTCACACTTATATCAAATTGAAAATGTTGACTTCATAGAAGAGGTTGGAATGATCGTTATCAAAGATGGGGAGACAAGTGAGCAAGGAAAGATGGGGCAAGCTTGGCCAACATGAACTAAGTCATACTGAAATAAGATCAAGTGCTGGGGTTCTATGACTGCACTGCAGAGTGACTGGAGACAACGATAATGTATTCCTGGCAGTACTTGGAGTACATCCTCTATCCAAGTCATTTTAATTTTTGAAACCAGGCTCACTCAGTCGCACAACTTGTGCTCTTTCTTCCCCAGCCTCACCAGAGGGCTGGGATCACCAGCAGGTGGCACAACTCCTGGTACATAACACACTTCATAGTTCAAAAAAGCTATAAGAAAGGATTTCAGAAGTCTTCTTCATAAAGAAATTATACAATGTGTACATGTATCACAATATTATATGGTACCCCATAAATACAAATGTTCAATTTTAATCAGAAACTAAATTAAAGCACAAAAGTGGTCTTAATGACCATTGGGATAAGATGACTCCCACTCTGAAGAGAAAGCAATGTCTTCAGCAAAGACTCAAATATACCAGGCCATCATACCATATTTAAAAGTAAATATGAAAGGGAACCCAAGTTTACCACAGGCCATGCCCTTCTGGAAGACAATGATCCTGAGAGGGTATGGAGGGGACTCTGAGCACCCTGGTAGGTCTCAGAGCCTAGTGATGGGGTCAACACTTGAGAAAAAATAGGTCTTGAAACATATTCAATCATGAAAAAAAGAACCCTAACATATAGGCACAGAAAAGAAACACTTCTCAATAAAACACAAGAGGGAAAACATGGAAAGAAGAATAAAAAAATGTTATAGAAACACATACTCAACTCACGTTAACTCATTGTGCTTCTACACAATTTCTGCAATGACTACACCAGAAATAACAGTAACATTCAAAGTATTAACAGCAAAACTAATAATATGATTCAAGACTTAATTTTTAGTAGTATGATCCTTTATCCTCATTAAACAATGAAAAACAAAAAACCTGAAGTAGAAGAAAAGGATGTTACATGTCCATTACTGAACCTTTTAAAATTTAGCTTCCTCTCACTGAACTGCCAACTCTGAACTAATTATCCACCTCTACATTCCACACCAAAAGGCAAGAGTGAGATGATCCCAGTGACAATAGTGGTGCAAGGAAATATTGATTGGTATGGATATCTGGTCACACACACACACACACACACACACACTCCAAAGGCTGCATGAACACAAACTGACTCAACAAAAGGAAGGAAGAATAATGCAGTGAGACCCTCAGGACATAAAGAAAAACAACAACAGATGTAAACAATGTTTAAGAACACCTATTTCTCTAAGTCTACAGGACAGTAAAAATGGGCAAATTTGGTTTTGATAGGTACCTGGAATTTGAAAGCAGTTCGTGTATGAAAGTATTTCTTGAAAACATAACATAGGGTGATCTAGAAACAAACAAAAATATCTTCTTCATCTGTTTATTGAGTCTATTGGTCTGGATTGGCTCATTTTCCTAACAGATTATCCATTATTCTTCCAAGATATAGTTATTTTTCTGTATTGACATTATATATTAATGAAGCAAATCAATGATGATTTCACTATGTTTATATAAATCCTAACTAATAGTCCACAGGAATAGTTTTATAATTATTTCGATCAGGTTACATGAAGAGCTCTAATGTCTTTACTTTCCTTCTATTGTAAAGTTTTCTGTTCTAGGCTAATCTTTTCAATTTACAATTAGAGAAAGACATTCAAAGAGATACTTTCACAATCCCAAGTAATTGGACCTCAGGGAGGTTAATCTACCTAATTTGGTCAATTTAGAAAGCTTGTCCATATTTGAAAGCAGATATTTCCAAGCCACTTAGGTCTTTCCTCCTCATTCTCTCTGATATTTTGTTTCCATCCAAAGGCCAGACACCCACTGAGATACCACTGAATTCTTCTCTACAGTCCTATAGGATTTCTGTCTGCTACCAGCTTTGTGAAACAAATGTGACTTTTCCTTTTCCCAGTAATGGTAATACTTCTACACATGTGCTCCAGGGCCCAAACTTGGTACATTTTATTTCAGCATTAACTTACACCAACTCCCTCCACAAAACAAATGAATAAATGATGCTTCTACTTTAAAATGAAATAATTTTTAGAATAATGCTGACTAAAGCAAAATTCCCATGAACCTTGGTTAATGTTGGTCTTGGCCAAAATAAAACAATCAAGATAAAAGCAGACAGGCATAGAGTGCAATCATGATGCATATATGTAAAGATTAAAATAAAAAAAGCAGACAGGCAAATTTGAATTGGTCATGTGTCCATTCATTTAGAAAAACAGTTTCTCTTGCACAGAGTTGCTGAAGGAGAACGCATATTGAAAGTTGTGATTATTGTTTTAGCCGAGATTCATAAAGAAGCCGAACAGCTGCACACTTTATTAGTTCTAATCTAAATACCTGCTCCTTGTGTTTGCTGCTGGGAGATATTTACATTATCAATTCAAGTTTACACTAACCATCAGGAAGAATACTCCCTGTAGCTCTGCTGACTCAAAATAATGACTTGTGTGGGAGCTCTAATGACAGAACAAGGGGCAATTACAGACACAGCGTGAGACTTGGAATAACTGTGTGATGTATTTTGTGCACTTGATTGACCTCATGTTCAAGTTCGTTTGTGCCTCACTGTTACAGAGACAGCCTAGGCCTTGGGGTATATGCCTTGTTAATTTCAATATAAGAAGACACAATGGATTAGATCAGAGAGCTCAAACAAAAAACAAAGCTGCACCCGTGCTTGACAGAAAAATGATGACACATTGGGATCTGCCAGGAGGAACCATCTAGTATCTTTTAGGGAAAAATGAGAAGTTAGAATCCTAGAGTATGGAGCATCAATTTATGGCTACTCTTGGGATAACTAAAAACCAATGTCCTTCTTGTGTGCTTCATTGGGGTGGCTGCAGGGAGAAGTTAAAAATCTGATGTGAAATGAGAAAGAGATAGAAAAAAATGAGACTATACCATAAAATAAGCTTACTCTGAGATGTTCAGAGATTGTGTTGCTATAGAATAAGACCATTTGGTAGTTTCTTCCACATGTGTCACTTTGAAATACATTCTGGCTAACTCCTGTGTTCTAATTCACTGGATAAGAATGGGAGGGGGCCTCTTTTCTGATGAAAAAGGCAGGAGGATCGCTGTGAGTTTGAGAATGAGCTCAGGGCCAGGCTGAACTACAAAGTGAGTCCCTGTCTCAAAAAAATAAATGATTAGGGGCCGGGGAGTTAGCTCAGTGGTTCCGGCGCCTGTCTTGCAAGCGCAAGGACCCGGGTTCGATTCCCCGGTAACCACACACCATACTGGGCGTGGAGACTCACCCCAGCAGCAACCAGTACCACATACCACCATGCCGGGCATAGTGGCTCACACCTGTCATCCCAGCACCCGGGAGGCAGAGGCAGGAAGATTGCTGTGATGTGAGTTTGAGGCTGAGCTCAGGGCCAGCCTGAACCACAAAGCAAGACTCTGTCTCAAAAAAAAATGATTAAAGTAGAATATATTTATGTTATCCCTTCCCTGTTTCTTGACTAGATTTATGAAGACATTTTTTTTACAATAGGGACATATAAAAGCCAGCTGACATGCTGCAACTCCTGAAACTACATCGTGTGTTTAATTGACTTAATCTACTCTGGAAACTTGGAGAGTTTTATGGAAGATAGGATGTAGGGTAAGGTTAAAAAGTAGATGTAAATGAAATCAGTAAAAAGAGACCAGACGCTGAAATGTTTGTGTACAGAAAGGAATTTGAATTTGATAAGGATATGCTCTCCCCCCCACTCTTCTCTCTCTCTACCTCTCTATCTCTCTCTCTCTCTCTCTCTCTCTCACACACACACACACACACACACACACACACACACAGAGGAAAGCTTTCGTTGAATCTGCATCTGAAGGACCTCTAACTAAACAAGCATAAACAGGCATATTCAAAAGAAAATGTTACAAAATGGCAGTGTTTCAAGGCAAGTACCTTACCTTGAAAATTTAGGATAATATCCCACTAATCATAAAGGGCAAGAAGAACTTTTTCCAGATATCTAAACTCTGAAAAAAATGAAATTCCCTGAAAGGAAAAATATATGGTGGTTTGCAGTATATTCAGACTTAGTACATGATACATGTCTGTGCACTCAGAGTGTAACTAGCGCTTTAAGAAGTATCTGTAGTAGTTTCCTGTGGCTGTTCTTACAGGTTGCCACACAATAGGTGATTCCAAAAGAAATTGTTTTTTCCCTCCTAGCTCTTACAGCAAAACACCCAAAAGGAAAGTGTCAACAAGGCAGTATTCCTTGCAGAGATGCCCCAGAGAGAAGCACTGTTGGCCACTCCAGCTGTGGGAGTCTACCACCATTTCTAGGGACTTCACTAGGTTCACCTCTACTTCCATCCTTCCCTTCTTTTTTTAAATCAAATTCTTTATTGGTACATTATATATACCCATCATGATCACACTCAAGATTGACAATATGTACCAGTATATGTCAGAGATCATTTTCATTTTCACTTATTCCCCCACCACCCTACAATCCACACCCCCATATACATATGCTTTGTTCCTTTTTTGACATCATGTCTTTTCTGTCCCCTCATTACTTACCCCTACCCATCCTTGCCTTCTGTCCCATCCTTTGTAAGACTGAGTGTAGGTCTCAGTCACTTCACATACT
>PVIR01045148.1:0-10867 GCA_004026965.1 Petromus typicus
ATCTTTGTTTCTTTTTTCTTTATTACTACATTCATTTCCCCTTGTTATTTACCCTTACACTGTCTTCCCTTTTAAATATTTTCTATTTCATAGTATCAACTATACATACTACAACTCATTTACAACTTGATTTTCTCATACCAGAGAAAAGATACAATATTTACACATTGTGACCTGTTTATTTTGCTTATGAGGATGTCCTCAAGGTACATCCATTTGAGTATGAATGGCTCAATCTTACCATTTTTAATTGCAGAGTAATACTTCATTCTATAAAAGAACCACATCTTCTTTATCCAGTCTCCAGTTGATGGATATTTGGGTTGTTTCCAAGATTTAGCAATCATAAACTGAGCTGCTATAAACATGGATGAAATATGTCGCTGTGAAATGAATTGTTTAATTCCTTTGTATGTATACCTAGAAGAGCGATGGCTGGGTCAAATGGGATCTCCAATTCTAGCTTTTTGAGGAATCTTCACACTGATTTCTACAGAGGTTGTACAAGTCTACATTCCCACCAACAGTGGAAAAGTGTCCCCTTTTCTCTGAAGCCTCACCAACATTTGTTGCTGGCTAATTTTGAAATAGCAGCCACTCTTTGTGGCGTGAGATGAAATCTCAGTGTTGTTTACATCTACATCTCTCAAATGACCAGTGATGTTGAGCATTTCTTCATATGCTTCTTAGCTGCTCTTACTTCTTCCTCTGAAAAGTGTCTGTTTATTTCAGATGCCCATGTTTGAATTGTGCCTTTAAATTGGGTGGGCTGATTTTTTTTAAGATCCTTGTATATTCTGGATAGTAGCTCTTTGTCTGAGAAATAGCTGGTAAAGGTTCTTTCCCACATTGTTGGTTGCCTTTTAACTCTGTTAATGGTTTCCTTTGCTGTGCAGAAGCTCTGTAACAGGATGAAATCCCATTTGTTGATTTATTCTGCCAGTTCTTGTGCTATAGAGGATTTGTTCAAGAAGTCTTTCCGTAAGCCAATGTCTTCAAGAGTTTTACCTAACCTAATCTGTTTTACAGCAGGTTTAGTGTTTCTGTTTTAATATTTAGGTCTCTTATCCACTCTGATTTTAGCTTGGTACATGGTGATGGCATTTTTAAACTAATTCTTTCTTATGTCATTTTGACAAAGTTTAACAAATGTGTTGCATTAATAAGAGTGAAAGTGTGGTGGTTTCAGCCTGATTTTGTTGGATTCCAGTCATGGTTAAAAGAAATATTTTCTCCTTGTAGCAAAAGGGATTGCTGATTAAATTTTGTCCTTTTACAGTCAAGGGTCCTATAAATTTAGGCTTTGCTGTCAGGGCTTCTCAAATTTATTTAGCATAGAAAACTGTGTGGGTGAATTTCTTCCATGTTGGAGAGAAGTTGTCCCATGGACAGATGAGTCTGAAAATGCTAGATAGCATTCTCTTAGAGTTTCATGGTCTCTCTTTGTGTTTAGGATATTTGAATTAACTTTGGTGTTCCACGTCACTTCATAAAGTCTCCATGAACTGTGGATTTTCTTTCCTTTTGTTTTGTTAACAGTAGCTCTTCGCCACATTGCCTCATGCTGCAAGAAAAAAGTTCCACTGCCGTGCTGTAGTATTTCAGTGGAAATGTAAGACTCAGTGACAAGTCTTTCCTTTATGCAGAAACCATGGCTTCACTTTTCTGGAGCACATACATTGCAGTTTGCTGAGTCTTGTGCCCTGCGTTCCGTGACGACCATAGCAGTATTTACCTTTGATGAGAAGTCAAGGCTTACAGTGCATCTCACTCTGCTAGGTGTAGCTGGACTCATGCTCCAGCCTACACAGAGAGCAAAAGGTTTTAAGCCCTGTGACCCGGTACTGAGAAACACAGTCTGTGAAGCTGCAGCATTGGCATCACTCAGGAATCCGTGAGGAAATCCTGGGGCCACGCTGCACTATCCCAGGAGCTCGAAGAGTGAAGCCTGGTGTTTGGGTCTTAAGACACCACCCAGGTAGTATTGCAGATAAAGTAGAAGTTGTCAGCTGTGTGCAATAAGTACACATATTTTTAGTGTAACAAAGGGGGCATACTTCCACATTTATAGTCACCCATCACTCCCCACACTCCAGTTTGGCTGTGCGCCCTGGCCTGTGGCTCTAGCGAGTCTCCTGCCCTTGGATGTGAGAACCCTTTGAGCCTGGAATTAGGACTTATGTTGTGTCACTGTTACTCTCCTGTTCAATAATTTGAAGCAGGAAGTCATTATTTTAATTGGCTGTTGATCTCAAGAGGAGCTAGAAATAAATCAGAGAACACATTTTCCAAAAGCAACAGGTTTCAAAATGCATCCAACAGCATCACACAGGGGGATGCTGATGACAGACTGGCTCTGGGGCCAAAGAGTGAGAGAAATCTGGGGCCAGGAGATGAAATGAGTCCTACTAGATTAACAACTCCCATAAATTGAGAAAACCCAGTGATTTTTTTTCAGAAAGGTAAAAGAAAAGTTTTACCAAAATCTCTGAAAAAAGTGTAGACAGATAAATGAATACTCACTTAAATTTCTCTCCTTCCTGTCACTTAAGTCTTTCTTGAAATAAGTTGTACAAAAGTCTCAAGAGCAAAGGAAACTTCAAACATTTATACTTTGCTTATTCCCTCTTGAATATTTTTGAAAATAATATCTTGGGGCTGAGAAAATTTTTTCCCAGAATACAGGCAGTCTCATATTCAGACAAACAAACTGGCTGCACACACTGAGTTGGAGATTCAGTAAGACTAATGTTCAAGTGTCCACAGAAAAGGTATTTCGTGACTCAACCCTTCCCATTGTGCATAGTATCCGAAGGCCAATTACGAAACAGTAAAACCCACAAACAAAGAGACCTTCTCGCATGTCATTCTGTCGTCTCCGTATGACTCTAACATTTCCTGGAGAATGGTGGATCCGGGGAATGAATTCCACCAGAATCATATTTGCTGAATTCACTTGCTTCCCTTCGGAATCACAGTGAAAGCTGTTACCGGCTGTATTTTGTCAACAACCAAAACTCCAAAAACTTGGCAAAACACAGAGAATGGCGCCAGTCTAGGAGCAAAGCTCAGCAAATTTCATCCTCCTTGGTTTCTCCGTTGGCCTTCGGTGACAGCGAACACTTGGGAAGCCCCCTTCTCACCTGTCTTTGCGCTGACCCCTTTCTCATGGGGCACTTAGAAGGACACCACATTACCTCTCAATCAGCCAAGTCATATTTGAAAAAAAGCACTATATTTTAAAGTAATGATGTGCTATGTTATTAAGTCCATAGAGATCTTTCCTTAAACCTGTAGGAGACCTAACAATTATTTATGAACATAAGGTGTTTTTTAAATTAACTTCTTACAAACTATAACATTAATTTGATATTGGTGTTAAAGGGGATTCAGTGGGCTGTATTGTTACCTCTTGGAAAACAATATTATCATTAATAAAATCCTAGCCACTGATAGTAAATGATGCAAGTTCAGTGAACTAATTAAGAATTAAAGCAGAAAATCTTTATGGTGGCATTAAATCAATCCATAGCTTCAGAATTCATTATGCTAAGCATTCTTGTAATTAAAGAACACTTAAATGAAACACGTGCAGATAAATTAAAACTGAATTTCACAAGCTGCAGCTTGTAATGGCATCTTAATAGAGAGACACATAAAACATAATCGGGGATGTACCACTTAGTAGCAATGTGGTTTGATGCAGAATTGCTAGCGCCACCTGGGGGGTAAAGAGCAGAATTCCAAATGCTGTGTTATAAAGATACTGATCAGAAATTTCAGTAGAAATTAACTTCATAAAATGAACTCATGAATGTTCTTAGTATTTAAATTGTAATTACATTTTGATTCATGCATTTTAAATTATTTATAAAATGGTTAGATCTAAATCTTTGATGTAATAATTTACAGCAGCATTTTTGCAGTTTTAAATTACAGTTTATTTACTATTTATTTTAATTGCCATGCAGTATACCTAAGTATTTAAGCCCATTTGAATCTTAATAAAATATACAGTAGAGTTTTAAAAATAAACATCCCAAACTAGTTAGATAAAATTTTCTGATGGCTACTAGAGAGTTGGTGAGTGCAGAATATCCAAAAAGACCAACAGCACCTTGGCTAATTAACACACAGCCAAAATGGATCAGATTTTGAAAGGAGTTAGAAATACACGTTCTCAACAAAAGTAGGAAGTCGAAATGGTAAGACAAGCTTTATTTCCCCCCTGCCTCTATTACTTAGAAGTCTTCACAGAAAAACTACATCACTGCATTTTCACAACCAAAATATTTTCGCATTGTAATCTCTAGCACAGGAAAAGAAATTACACAAGTTTTAAAATTCTTTCTATTATAAAAGGTACCACAACATTTTTACAATGCTATGTCAACTAGCCTGGCTTGCTACAACACCAGAGATGTTATTGAAAGGTTACCATCCAGAAGCTTATGAAGGCAGGACAGAAGCAGGCTGATTCCAATTATTTAGTGTGTGTCAGAGGAGTCAGATTTACAGCCTTGGAGGCGTAAGTCCATTACCCACCAAACGATTTACTAATGGAGTTCTATGGTGCCTTGTTCACAAGTGCTAGACACAAAATGGTGATATAAAACCTGGCCTCTGAGCTGGAGAGGCTGACAGTCCACGAGGGAAGGGACATGGTATATGGGCATAGACTGCTAAATAAATCAGATTTTGTCTGTAGAAAGGCCAATGTGTGTTCCTAGAGTGCAGAAGAGATCTCGGTCAGTGAGGATGGGCTTTTTCACGGGAGGCCCTAGGAAGAAAGCTAGAAGTCATTAGCAAAGGTGGTAGGTGAACATCCACAGTCCAGAATCAAAGTGATTCTAATCTAGAATCAAAGACAGCCAGGGATTGAATGGTAGCATCTGTAAAGACACAAAAGAAGGAGTAAGGGAAACCCAGAGTCCTCAGAAAGTGGAAGAAACTAACCCCACAGTAACTGCTGGAAGGACCGCTCCAGAAAGGGCAGCCTGTCGGGGGCCAGAGGCAGCCCAGACACCAAGAAAATTGCAGGACAAAAAGGAAAGGAAAAAAAAGGTGAATAATTAGGAGGGGGCTACTTATTCTTTTTCAGAAGAACATCTAAGCAATAAGGGCCTGTGATTCTCACTCGAATTACAGTTAATAGGTGGCAGAAGTCCTGTCATATGCCACAGACAAGTGTCAAATGAAAATGTGCAATGTGCGCACATATGCAGATAAATCATCTTTGCATCATTATCCTGAAAGCTCCCTCCACAGGATGCTGTCTTATTCATTTTATGTCCACGTGATCTCTAAATAGGAAATGAGTAATTGGTGTGAGCTGAAATATTAAATGATGGAGAGAAGTCAGCATCATAATTGATGATCACAGATTGTTCCGGTGTCTGCCCAGAAGGCCGCTCTCCAGAACACTTCTCTGAGTTATCAAATGGATCCGCTAAGCAAAATCTATCATTGTAATCAATATTATTACCATAATGTACATCTCCAATACCAAATGCATCTTCAAGAATATGTACGCAATATGATTACTTTTGTACTTTACCTCAATTGGTTTTCATTTTACGGATGCTAAGCCTGAAGTATACTTTGTACTTTAGAGTTTGCTGTTTCTTTCTCCAAACTTGGGGCACATGCCGTAGGTCAGCATGTCTGTGAGGCCTGAGACCATCAGGAAAGTCAGCGTAGAACCTTGGCTGGCGGAATCTGCAGCCTCACAGTAGAGACAAGCAGCGAAGTCCTTCTCCGCAAATTCTGAACAGTTCGTATTTCATCAAAATGTGAGAAGTAAACAGCTATGTGAGAATCCCACTTTTTTTATCTCCCCAGGATAATTATTGGTTATTACTCTTTTATTTTGAAAAGTTAGTTCTACCAGGAATGGTGTTGCCCTGTTAAATGTCTTGAATACGTGGTTTGCTAAGTGATCACCCCATCCTGGTAAGACTTCAGTTGAGCTACTTGGGAAATGGGGGGGGGAGCTGCTGCCAGTGCTTCACTTTGGTGTATTTACCTTCTGCTTTCCTGTATTATAGACCCGGTTCCCAGCTAGGGTTCAGCTTCTGCTAAGATATTACTGAAATTTCCTTTTCCTCTTCTCTCTCACACACTCCAGCATTTCCCTTGATTGCAGGAATGATGCTGGCAGGGTATTTCTAGAACAATGTGAACCACATCAAAGTGCTTTTTCAACAAGGCATTATTTCATGAATAGCTGAGACCCTGGGAGCTGACAGAGGGAATAGAGATCTTCCATGCCATCCACACACCATGCCCTGTGTCAGGGAGTGCAGCCTGTGGCCAGCACAGCTGATAGGGTTATTTCTTTCCTCAGCCAAGGCACGGGATATCCTGCTAGAACTAACCATAGGCACATGCTGCTCAGAGATGCACAAGCCCACGCAGGCGTGCTGGGCTGACCCGCTGTGATGAAAGAGAACAGCAAACTCACCCTAAAACAGCCAAAGCGTCACTGCTATGCCCTGCAATATTCCCCCACTTAAAAATTTGGGGCCATATTCCCTCCAGAAAAATTATCCTGGGGAATCTGGCATTGAGAGATTGCTTGCTTGCTTTGAAAGTTGCCAGTTTCTAGTTCTAGGACAGCCACGTGTTGATAGAGGAGAGCTGAGAAAAAGTGTGAAGATTCCTCATGACGTTGTCTGTGCTCTTGCTCTTTAAAACAGAAGGATGTTCAACTATGTTCCTGCTACATATTATATGTACAATTGTGGTCAGTGTCCATTCCTGAGCTGTGGCTTAATTTGCCTTCATGTCATTTCCATATAAAATCCACACGCTCCTCCAAGTCATCGAGTAAGTATTACCTCAGCTTAGGTGGCTGCACCATCCCAGAAGCCACTGACCTCAGGACCAGCAGTGTTCCAGAACCCGTGGCCAACTGTACCCCGTGTCGGTAGTGGGCAGGCATGTCCCAGCTGGCCCACGGCCTCTGAATAAACTCCAGCACTGAAGACTTGATCACCTTGACTCAAGTTGAAGGCTGGATAGTTACATTTGAGGAGTCTCTGGGGATCATAAAGGAAAGTGTCTCAATATCACACAGAAGGCATCTCTAGTTGGCTCAGGTTCCTCTCCTAGGTGGCTGCCCAACTCTGCTGTTCAGAGACAGCCTTCCTTCTGGTCCTCAGAGGAGAAATCAGCTGTGGAGAGAGGGAAGCAATCCCATCTAACTGCTCAGTGATCTGATATTCTTCTTCCAGTAGTGGAACTGGTCAGTGAGGTATTTGGAAAGCAGAGGACTCTGGAGGTTGGTAGACCACAGGTCTCTGTAGCCTCCCACAGGTTCCATAAGAGCAAGTCACACCTCTGGGTTTATGAGGACTTTCTAGACCAACAGATCACAAGGAGCAGGTGTGCCGTGGGCAGGCCCTGGAGGGAGACGGTGTGGAAGCCGTGAGGAGTCACCTGGGTTGGGACCTGGGCTGGACCGTCTTTCCTCATGTCCCTCTGGCCTCCTTTAGTGACTGGCATCTTACTGTACAATAAATCCATGATAAATCAACATTCAAAGCGAGGAGAAGTGAAGATTTTCTCCTTGGTACATAAACAAATAGGCAAGTGAATCATCACACTTAATTTTCTACTTTGTGAAATTCTCTTCAGGATTATTAATAAGGAAAACTGCCATAAAATATCTGAGCCACTCACTAAACAACACCAAATAGCATTTTCTTTCTTCTAGGTAGAAAGTGAACATATCTCAGTTCCTATAAAGGCCACGGCTACCGGCTGCAGCTCGGACAGTGCTCTTGGTGGCTCTGTGGTGCCCTCAGGAGCATCCCCGCCCTTACCTATATTTTGTGATACAGCATCTCATTAAGTCACTAAGCTGCCCATATGGGGCTCAGATTTGTGATCCTCTGTCCCATCTCCCCATTGTGGAGGTCATTGGTGTGCGCCCTAATATGCTGTGTGTATAAATCAATTTTATAGATGCTGTTTGTAAGTTTCATATTGGTGGTAAAAATCTAAACAAGACAAAATAAAACAAAACCAAACCCCAAATTTCTGAAAGTAACATCTCACCTATGAACCCACGCTGAAAAAAAAGTGAAAAACTAAGATGTAAATGTTCCTGTCAACAGTCACTGCCTATAGTGCTGAGGATCCTCTGAACTCAGTTTTCTGAGAGCGGAAACAGGAAGCTGGCTTCAGCCTCTGCTCGTATCGATCCTTTTGAATGCTCCTAGGCCACACTTTATACCCATTATCAGTATCTTTTATTGTACATTATGAGTTTTTAGGTAAAAAGTGATGCTGAATTTTGATTTAAACTGGCATCTTATACTGCCAATAGTAAGTTAGTTTAGGTACTTGTAGTTTGGGGAAAGTTCAGTGCTTTCTTTCATTGATATATTTTGGCTAATCTTCCTCAAGTGGTAACATTGAGACCCCTAATTTTAGTAAAATAGGCTGAATAAGTCAACTGCAATTACTCATAATTTGGTTGGAGAAGTCTAGATGGTAGTGGCGTTGTCTAAACGGATAGCTTTGGCAGGAGAATATGATGGTGTCCTCCTCCTGGAAGTGATCAGAGTGCCTTGTACAAACCACCCCAGCTGTAGCTTCATTTTCCACATCTGCTTTTTCTTCTGAGCCAGCTCCTGACATCGTTGACCTGTTACTCTGATTTAATCTGTGGCTGTTTTACAAACTTTTCTTTTGTCTTCTTATTCTCATCCTGAGAAGGCAGGAATTTTTACATTAGTCTTCTAGGTTTCTAAGTCTAGCAGAAGTGAAGGCTGCACTTTTCTCCGGTGCTTAGTGGGGCTTGCAGTGCCTCATGCTGGATTTAAGACATAGATCTCATTAACAGGCTGGCAGACATGTGCCTAGTGAGGCTGTGGAAACTTCTCTGCTCATTGTGCACTGCTCTTGGGAATCTTCTCAACAGTAGAACAACCACAGCCAGGATGCTGATGAGTACAACAAATAGACCATGACAAGAGTATTGCAAGACAGGTTGGGCTTGTCTTCTGCTATTATTGATGGGGTATAGGATTTCTACAGATAAGATTATAATGTAATCTTATATAACAGGGAAGGCTCAAGAGATTAAAAACATGTAGTAGAATAATAAAGAAATGGACTAGGAATAATTTGAAAATCATTGTCATCTACGATACTTAAGTCTGTAGTTATTAGCAGGGATCTACAGAGTGAGGTCCAGATACTGGAGGAACACTCACTCACCGCCTGACACTGCAACTGCTATGCATGGCCAATGAGGGGAACCTGGACTTCAGTGTTTTTCTTCTGGTACCATTGCAAAAGCTGATCAGAATCTCTCACGGTCCCTATGTAGATGGCTTCTCCGGTGTGCTTCCTGGAGAGCGGAGTCCAGCCCTGTTAGACATTTAAACCCATTCAGACACATCTGTGGGAGTTAGTATCGCGGGATATTGGGATAAGATAAGCAGACAAATGACAGTGAGGTCCAGAAATGGAGTTGGGGGACTTATGATGAGACTGGTGCAGATGAATTCAGAGTTGAAGGGTTTAACATGGGACTAGACGGTCTGTCTGTTCCCTGTCTGTATAGGCTGGATCATGTGCCTGACTGCCAGAGGCAGGACACTAATTCCTACCAGCAGCTCTTGTCAACATGAACTTCAAGTGAACTAAGTTTTTTACATAAAAAAGAAAGAGAGGTGAGAAAGAAACACACACAAAATAATTGAAGGAAACGTTTTTTAAAAATATTTTTTGCAAGATGGCCTTTGTCAATGTCTTACAAATTTCAGAGAAAGAAGGAGAACAGGAATATTTTTTATACTTAAAAATCAGATGTGTCAATAGACTTAGAAAATCTCAAAAGCAAACAACAAACTGTGGAAAATATTGATTATTGATGGGGTATAAGATCTTTACAGGTAAGATTATAATGTAAGCTTATACAACAGGGAAGACTCAAGGGTCTTCCTCAAGAGGTCATGAAATAAAACACATATTCTGTGCAGAGAAGTTTTTAGAAAATTAGAGAAGATGAGCACTATCTCATGAGTTGAGATGAGCTAACCAAAAGATGTGGGGTCCAGAAAGTGTGAAATCGAGGTGAATGCTGGCAAATGCCCAGCAAAAAGAACTGGTGGACACAGTCACCTCATGATGGGCAAGGACAGAGTTGCTTCAACACCAAGTTCTGCCCAAGAAACAGACTATAATACACTGGATGGTGTATGGCAATTTAATAATAGCTACCAAATTCCAAAGTGTAAGTTCGTATCGTTAGGCCCAGTGTTCCGGTTCAGCACACTTGTCCTATAATCATCGTAACAGACTACATATAGATGATGTTTTTGTTCTCAGATTTATATTTTACGCACCTTTTGAATTTATAAATTTGCATAAAAATGAACAATTCTTCATAGTGTTTGCCTCCTACAAAAGGCTAATAGAATTTTTAAATTCTTTATATAATTTTGTTTCTATTGTATTATAATTATTAGATACACATTAACTCTTTTAAAATGTATCAAAATTTATAAAGTCTCTTCATAGAGGGTATGGAAATAGTGATATACTTAGAAAAAACTGAAATTCATACTCTACCCCAAATTAAAACTTGTAGTTAAAAATGTACAAGATCATAACATAAGTGAACTTTAAGAAAGCAATATAGCATATGTAACCAAAACATGACACAGTTTGGAGTTGGAGCAAATTCTGCACTTTACTTACTATTCTGATGCCCTAAAGGATTTTTCTATGTAAGAGAAAATGAGGTTGCTATCTTATATTCTATCATGAACTCAGTGTTCTTATTGTATGAATTTCTTCTCACATAAAGTGCTTTTAGATGTGTTGGCTATTTAACAGCGGCATGACAAAT
>PVIR01045149.1:0-10864 GCA_004026965.1 Petromus typicus
GCCCCCAGGATGATTTTTAAGGGACCATCTTTTGTGCATCAGATATGATTTTTGCACCCTTTGGCAAATTTGATCATTGTTTCCCTTTCGCTGGTCTTTCTATTTCCAAATGAGTTTCTATTAGGGATAGATTAACATGACTCAACCCTGTTGTTCCCAAACTGTAACCTGATGTGGTGGAGGATGGGAGTGGATTTGAGAGAGGTTGGAACCCTGATCCCTGCTCACCCTCCACTGCCAGCGACACCCCTGACACACCCTTGGCAGACCTGAGGTGACTTGGGCACCCCACATCTCACCTCTCACCCACCATGAGCCCCTGTGCTCTGTGTTGTGTGCCCCCGAAACTTCCCAGGGAGCCCAGCAATTGGGGATGGGGAAGTTAATGTTTAGAATTCAGATACAAAAGTTCTTATGCTTCTATATTCAAAGTAAAATCTTTTCCATGGTTTTAAAATTTTGATGATTCTAGGCATATCCATGCATACATATTCAGCTAAAGTGAGCATTTGTTTTACTTTTTGTTAGTTTCTGCATTGTTGTGTTGAGATGGAGTCCTACTATGTAGCTTAAATGGCCCAAGATGCCTGGGCTCAGTAAGTAGCAGGGACCATTGACATGCTATAGGCACCACATCTTGTTGTAAAGCAAACATTTCACCTGTTCGGTTGAGGAAGAAAGAGACAGCCAGACAGACAGACAGACAGGGCCACAGACAGAAAAACACACACAGAGAGAGGGAGAGACTACTGGAAAGTGACCCTGATCCATGTGTTCCAAAATTCCTGGAAACATAAGAACATGCCTTGACCTTGCAGGGATCCCAAGGAAGTGTCCACCATGCTGATCCTACTTTAATGGGAAAATAGCTTTTGTTTCCAACGGAAATCCCTTCTGCTTCAGTTTAAATCTGTATTCTTGGTCTGGGAAGTGGAGAGCACTTCAAGTAAGGGAAGATTTTGTGCTTAAAAGTATTTCCCCTATTATGAGAAATGGACACGTTGTCATTATATGAAACATGAAAATATATCTTTTTATACAGATAATATAGAGAGATAATATATATATATATTACATTATAATATAATATATCTTTTTATAGTGAAAGAAAAAAAATCACTGTAATGATTCAGCAATGACCACTGACAACACTGATGTCTTTCCCATCCTTCTGTGCTTCTCTGTAACATACTCAAAATCACATCATAATTCTTTTCTGAATGCAATGTTGTCCATTAATATTATTTCTCAGTTTTTTACACTAAAAGATTTTAAACCTGCAAGTAAGACCAGTATGCCCTTAACTTGGGTTCAAGAATTGTTTACATTAATCCACATTTGCACCCCTCACTTTGTACCCATATATACATACACTTACACATATACGTACACACATGTACACCACATACTTTTCTCTCTTGAGCCATTTGAATCTCAATTGCATTAGGAAGTTTCATTCCAAATACTTTAGCATGTAACTCTCAAGAGCAAAGACATTTTCCAACATTGCTATAATCCTTTCTAAAAACCTTAACACGGTGGGATGTTACCCAATAATCCCTCATAGGCATGTTTTCCCAGATGTTCCAACAATGACATTAATATCTGATGTTTTGTTGTGTTTCTATTATTTGTTTGGTTGGTTTGGTTTTGGAGAGAGGGGATCCAGGGTTTCATCGATGACCATACACTTTGGTTTTCACATCTCTTTAGTCTCCTTTAATCTAAAACAGTTCTCCCGACACATACTCTAGTTTTAAAATTATAGCTAGGGGGCTGGGGATATAGCTCAGTGGTTCCGGCGCCTGTCTTACAAGCACAAGGACCTGGGTTTGATCCCCGGTAACCACATAGCAATACTGGGTGTGGAGACTCACCCCAGCAGCAACCAGCACCACATACCACAGTGCCGGGCGTGGTGGCTCACGCTTGTAATCCCAGCATTCGGGAGGCAGAGGCGGGAGGATTGCTGTGATGTGAGTTTGAGGCTGAGCTCAGGGCCAGCTTGAACTACAAAGTGAGACCCTGTCTCAAAAAACCTAAAAAAACAAACAAAAAAACCCATAAAATTATAGCTAGGATTTGTACATGTACTTATATTACATACCAGTTTTGAAAACTGTGATAATATTCACATAAGTTGAAGCTCATCATTTTACTCATTTTGAAGTGTGTGGTACAGATGTGTTAGTATCACCGTGTGATGCAGCCTTCATCTTTACCTAGTTCCAGAACATTCTCATCACTCCAGAAAGAAACACTTGGCCCATTAACAGTCACTCTCCATCCCTTCATCCCTACCACTCTGCCTATGGAGTGCCTATCTTGGGTTTTCTATCACTGCAATCAACTAATTTGTGGATTTCAGTGGCTAGTTCGTCACAACATACGTTGAATGTTCATCCATATCATAGCATGTATTAGTACTTCTTCTCTATTCATGGCAGAATAATGTTCCTTTGTAAGTATTCCATACTTCAATTTAGCCATGTGTCAGTTAATGCACATTTCCACTTTTTTGAGTAATGCTGCTATGAGTAGTTATATTCAAGTTTTGTATGAACATATTATTTCAATTGTTTTAGAATAGAACTTCTGTGTCCTTGATCATTTTTTGAGGAGCCACCAAACGGTTTCTTCCGATTTACATTCTTACAAGCAATACATGAGGGTTCTACTTCCTCACAAATACTTGTTGTTTTCCTTTATTTTAGATGTGTTATCATCGTAGCCCTCTCCAAGAGTGTGTGGTGATGTGTCATGTGGCTCTGACTTGCCTTCCCTTAATGTCTAATGATGTTAAGCATCCAGATTCTTATTCATAAAGTTTACATTATGTGTTACAGATGTTGAGCTTCATTTGAAGGGACCTATTGCTGGGACCTCTACAATTTCTTTCCCCCAGTGTGCTTCCTACAGTACTTGAACATCCCATTTTTGGTGCAAATAAACCCCTTGCTAAAGGTGATTATGTTTTCTAACGGGTTCTGGAAGTTGACTTTTCTCTCCCCAGGCAGGTACACCTGGGTAAAGATCCTATGTCTTCTAAATTGAGAAAGGAGCTTATTGAGGAGCAACAAAGAATGTATACCAACTACAAGGTCAGAATGACTGCTAATTAGATATTTGTTGCTCTAAATATTTTGAATGCCTTCTGCGTGCAAGATGCCAAATCGGAAGAACAAAAATGCATTCTTACATTGGGAGGGGAGGAGGCTGGTGACAAGTAAATTGTTAACTATAAACTTAGATGCTACACATGTGCATTGTAGAGATTCAGAAGCCAGAGAGAAGAGGGATCTCATCTTATTAGAGAGCTTCATGGAAGACATGGTACAATTCTGAAAATTAGTGAGAGGACAAAGTTACACATATGAAGAGAATGGCTCAAATTTTGGGCTGTAACTCTGGTGACGTCCACCTGTGTTCTGACTGTCCTGTGTTCTGTAGAGCACAGAGACCAGTGAGCCCAGAGTCCGTGGCTGGAGCCACACCAAAGCCAGTTCCCAGTCAAAGACATTCAGAGGGGCTGAGCAGAGAAGGGCAATAGGGCTGAGGAGAGTAGCGTCACCCTAGGGCACCAGGGCTGCATCCTGGCTCAAGTACTGAAAATGTGGGACTTCACGATACCTTCACCTTACCATAGGCTATGGTGTGGAGAAGTACAGCAGGACAGGTGCAGAGAACACTGGGGACAAGTCTGTAGGACTGAAGCATGTGGCATGTATGGATGAGAAAAGATAAAACTCAAGAGAACACCACATCGGAGGGGCTTGCACTTAATGGAGAGGACTCACAGAATCATCACAGACTGGTTAGCCTGCTCGGGCTACAGTAAGAATGTCCTACGGACTGCATGCCTAGACAACAGAGGGCTGCCTCAGGGTTCAAGTGTCAGCCTAGTGGGTTTCTTCTGATTCCTGTCTGTTGGCTCACAGAGGACCAGTATCTCCATGTGTTTAAGTCCTGAGCGCCTCTTCTTACATGGATCCCAGTCATCTGAGCGCATGTAACCTGACCACCTCTTTAAAGACTCTAGCGCCAAATACAGTCACATGCCAAGGTCCTGCCCATTAGGACATCAGTATATGAGTTGTAGGAGACACAGTTCACCTCCTAAAAGACTCTGAGGCTTAGTAGTGTGAGTTTCAGAGACTAACCTGATACCATGACTAGGTGGGATTAGGGGAAAAAATTGTGTCTTGTTAGATAACTCATCTTTCTTCTGCCACTGGGATCCCAAACCAGATGTTTTCATAAAACAAACAGAAGAATATAAAATTGCCACATTAATAAATCTTCACTTTTAGGAAAGACAAAGTATTAAATTAAATGTAGCTCCACGTGATCAGATTCTTTGCAGGCTATTTTTAAGACAAAATAGCAAATATTTTCTGTCAGTCCCACAAAGCAATGCTACTTTTTTACTCTTTAAAAAAAGGAAAGTAATGCAGAGACCCACAAGCAGAGCACTGTGAGTTTGAAGGCTGTGACTACTGGTGCTCAGAGGAAAGGAGCGGTTGAGTCCTTGGTGTCATTGACTGGGAAAGCAGAGGAAGAACAGGTGGCTCAGGGGCCCACAGCCTGGGGACCAGGTGTGCTGGGTGTTCATGCTAAGTGTACAAGGGGTTTCACCCAGTAGTTGGGCCCTGGCAAGTGACCCAGGAACAGGAGGGACACATTGAGACCTGGAATATGTGGCAGAAAATTGAGAGAAAGATGCCCTGGGTGAGGAGTCACTGTCATGGCTGGATGGCACAGACCCTCAGGAATGATGGCTAAGCTTATACTCAGGGGAGACAGTGGATCATGTTAAATTTTGAAAGTCATCATAAACAAGCAGAGTCTGTGAAGATACAATAAACATTTCTTTCATTTATTGTAGCCAGCAATCTTTTCACAACTCTTTCTTTAAGTTGCCTATTTTGTTTTACTGTTGGTGGAGCTGGTGAGGGGTCTGATTCTTTTCCTCCAAGAAATCTGATCTGTGAACTTGAGTTCTCAAACTCAGCTTCCTGATATGCATGAATCCAAGCCAGACAGTTCACCACCCTTCTGACAATAATTCTCCTGTCTTGTTTCTGAATAGGATGTTAATGTAATCAGAATCAATTTCTTTTAATTAAGTCTTTTAAAATGACCATGAACAGGATACCCAGGAGCCATGCTACTTTTCAAAGTCACCCAACAAATAAAGAACAGAACCCACAGACAGTCAAAAGCTAATATGGTCTGCAGTGTACACAGTCCCCTTTCTTATAGGGCCAATATATGAGAGCCTGGTCCAGCTCAGCAAAGCCATCTCTGAAGTCACCTGTGGATCCTAGGAGAGGGAAGACTGATGGTTATGGGGGAAGGTACCCGGGACTCACTTCAGCAAAGGCTGTGGTCACGCTCTAGTCCAGAAAGACATATTGACCTCTACTATCCAGAAAAGGGGAGGAATCACACCACACTTCTGTTAAAATCTGACACTTGAATAACCTCAAGGAGCTTAAAAATTCACTGGGACATTTTACAGTTCTTTTTGGTGCACTCTATAATGTACATATGCCTATAGTTATGTAACTTCCTAAATCCTTCTCACAGATTGTAAGTGCCTTGGAAATGACTTGCAGTGATACTACCCCTAGTTATATATTTTTTGAAAAACAAAGCTCTTGAGTCCTTGCTTCTGTAAAAATTCCCTCTGTCTACAGAGTAAATATGATTAACAGTAAATGACCTGCTTGGGTCTTTTCTGCTCTTATCCAGGGTCTCAGGAATGGCTTTGCACAATTGCTTAATGGTTTCTACCAATTTTAAACTAAAATAAAGCTTTATGCATTTGTCTTCAACTTTACTGTTTTTGATGATTAAAAACCCAGCTAGATAGAGGAGACCCTGTGTTGGAAGAGGAATTTCAGCGACTCAAGACAGAAGTTAACCACAAACGGATTGTTCGCAATCTAGAAGAGGTGGGTAACTTTCTTTGTTTGGGATCTAATTTTTGACTATTCTCTAAGTGCTCAGTTTTGAAAATGTTAGCTGTGTTATAGATATTCCTTGACCAGGAGATATCTAATTGTGTCCATGTCTTCAGAGTGGTTTTTCATTTTTATTTTTACTATCCATTGTCTTCTCAAGTAGAGTATCAGAACTCATAATCAGTGTTTCCCTTGAGATTGGCACCATCACACACTTGGGCTCCTTCTGTCTGCAGTTGGCATGCTCTTTCTTGGTCTCCTCTTGTTCCCCTTTGGTCTCCATGCATGCCCCCAAGGTGACCCCCGACCTGGCTCCTCCCTCTCCCCCGCCCCCCACAGTGAGCAGAATGCAAGATCCCAACACAGAAGCCACAGTTTGGCTCTAGCTCTGTGACAGCTATGGGACTCTGGGCAAGCCACAAGGCCTGAGTGTCCTCAGATATAAAATGGGCCCAGTAGCCCTTCATCCCATGCTCAGTCACGTGGCAGTTTTAACGCTCCAGCTTTTAATTATAACAGTGAAAACAGTTCTTCATAGTCAACCTGTCTCCGTTCTCTCACTTTGATGTCTGCCACACCCAAACTCTTCTCACTTCTTTTCTTCTCCCTCTCACTGGATCTGGCCACTGCGTCTCACCTGAAGCTCTCCTGCAAAGCCCTGTCTGAGTCCCACCTTCGCGTCTCACCTTTACTGACCCAGAAGGTTTTTGTTCCTGTTCCTGTTCCTCCTCCTCCTGCTCCGCAGCCCCTACAGGACAGGCCGGTGAAGAGGTGACTCACTGCCCATAACTGGCACATGCATTTCTCTGCGGGAGAACTTGCAGGCCCTGAGGCTCCGAGGGCCTCATGCTGCCCTGGCACCTGTCCCGTAGCCTCAGCACACTGCACACCCATGTGGAGACAGTGTCTCATAGGCACACAGAGGCCTCATTCCCAGCTCGGGTCTCTGACCCCTGCCCAAGTCTCCATGTGACAATTCTTTCTGGGGTCACAGGTGTCTGCCTGCGCTGCCTTAAGTGGACTGTGTCTTAAAACTCAGATTTTGTCTTCTGCTCTTGGCCCCCAGCTTCAGAAACACACTTCATAATACTACATGCACTAGAAGTGCTTTGTAAGTACTCATCAAATGACAACAGATAAATAATAACTTCATTTGGGATCAGACTGCAAAACATCTTTCTTAAATGCTTACTCCAGCACTTAAATTGAAGTTTAATGTATGCCCATCTTTTATATTCACAGGATGTCATAGATTTGCAGCCTAATTTTGATCCCCTTGTCAATAATACCTGGATCAACAGGTTCAGAGCCCAAAGACGGTTTCAGCAAGCAGCGCGCAAGGTAAGTTTCAGCACGGTAAGTTCCTCGGAAGTCATTTCTAGAGATAAAGTAGCATTTTTATTTAATTATTCAAGACAAAGTCAAACGCTGGAACTTTTCAAAATAATATCTCAATGAAGATATAATTTATCTACCATAAAAATCACCAGTGTAAGATGCCCAACTAAGTAGGTTTCAGTTTATTCCCCGTTGGGCTGCCATCATCACTGTAGTATTGGGACATTTTTATCATTAGCAGCCACTGTCTGTTCCTTCCTTCCCCAGCCTTTGACAGCCACTAATCTACTTTCCATCCCTGTGGATTTGCCTTTTAGGAATATTCATATAAACAGAATCACAAAATATATGTCTTTTTTTTCTTTTTTTTTGGTTTTTTGAGACAGGGTCTCGCTTTGTAGTTCAAGCTGGCCTTGAGCTCAGCCTCAAACTCATATCACAGCAATCCTCCTGCCTCTGCCTCCCAAGTGCTGGGATGACAGGCGTGAGCCACCACGCCCGGCACTGTGGTGTGTGGTACTGGTTGCTGCTGGGCATGAGTCTCCACATCCATTATTGTATGTGGTTACCGGGGATCGAACCCGGGTCCTTGCACTTGCAAGACAGGCGCCAGAACCACTGAGCTAAATCCCCGGCCCCACAAAATATATGTCTTTTGTAACTAGCCTCTTTTTGTAACTAGTGCTGCTGTTACAACCACGTACAAGTTAGGGGTAACATGCTTTTAATTCTCTTGGGTCCACATACCTAGGAGTCAGATTACCACCATGTATAATTGTGAAACATGGGGTTCAGGTCAGTTATTTGCAGAGAGAACAACTGAGAATTACAGTGAGATCTCATCCCTGACACCAGGCAGACAGCATCCCCCAAAGAAGTCATGCCTTTATGCTGGCCTCACCTCACACCAGGCTCCCACCAAGCACATCCCTGAGACTTCCTGAGATCAGAATAAAGTGAAGGCTTCTGAGTCTCTAATGCTAGTGCCAGGTGAGGGGGCTGTCGCTGTGCCTCCCAGCTGCCCACTACCCTTCATGTCATTCCCACCCTCACCTTCCAGAAATTTTCTTCCATGCTTGTTCCCTACCAGGAACTTGTGTTTCTGCTGTCACCCTTTAACTACAATTTCTCTCTACCTATATTCTATCGTTGAAGTCAGTTCAATGTGACTCCTCCAAAAGACAGTCTTTGTAAGTAGGATCTGTTTTGTGTCTTTCACTTCTAGTTCTAGCTGTAAATATCTCATACCCTGAGGGGCCACAAGCAGTGGAGAGCAGTGTTTAAGATCCACTGTGATAGTCATTTATCTTTGTTATGATAAGATACCTAAGATAATCAACTAATAAGGAGAAAAAGTGTGTTTTGGCTTACAATTTCAGAGGTTTCAGTCAATAGTCAGTTTGTTTTGCTATTCTGGGCCTGGGATGAAGAAGCACATCATGGTGAGGCTTGTGTGGAGGAGCAAGCTGCTTATCTCGTTGTGGTGGGAAGCAGATAGAGAGATGGGAAGAAGTGGGGTTCTAATATCTCCTCCAAGACCACACCCCCAATGACCTCACTTCCTCTCACTAAGCTTCACCTACTACTAGTTCCACTGCTCTCAGTAGTAGCCTCACAGGCTGACAACCAAACCACTGGCATATGGACCTTTCAGGGACCTTCTAGACTCAAATTATGACATCTGAGCCCCAGGCCCTGAATATTTCTTGGTGCTACTTCTTATGAGCTTTCTGATATTGGACAAATTATGCCACCTCTATGCCTCGATTTCCCCATCTGAACTCTGAAGAAAAGGCTTAGACTTGTCTTAGACTCTCTTGTAGAGCTGCTGTGAATGTGGAGTAAGAGAGTGTATACAGGGATTCCTATGGCATGGGTTGCAAGTTGTTTTTCAGGCACCTTCTCACCCTGCAGATGCCAATGTCACTATGTCAGTAACCTCCCCTCCAGCCTGCAAACCCATGTAGAGCTGGTGTCACTGAGCTCTCTGTTTTTAGGACATGTGAAGGGTAGGGATAGCACAGGAGGCTTGGGCAGAGCAGAAAGAGGTAGAAGAAAGCTGTGTTCTGAAGGAGAATGCACAGCTGTTGATCACGTCTGACACTAACAAGAAACTATGGCCTTGACGGGACCACTTTAGTCCTGCTGAGACCCCTGTGATCTAGAAAAAGTGTTACTCAAAGTTCTGTGCTTTATTCTGAGTAATGCCCTGGTCTCACTCCCATGCTGCAGCAGTACTATCACTTCTGTGCCCCTGTCCATCCCCAACCTAACAGCTCCCTCCACCTGTCCAGCTACAGCCACAGCCCAGCATCTCTCACTCGGACCACAGCCATGGGTCCCCCAAACAGCAACCAGAGGAAGATTTACAAGGTGTAAAAATGACCATACCTTCCCCTAGCTAAGACCTTTCTGAAGCTTGTCATCACAGTTAGAATAAAATGCAGTTTTATCATGACTGCAAAGCCACATTGAATTCTTCTCTGACCCTTAGACAGTTTTTTTTTTAATTTGTCTGTATATCATGGTGTTTGCATTTTTGAGTTCTGGTGCTCAGAGCTCTTTTTCCGAGCTCTTTCATCACTGTATCCCCTTGACACTCAAGGCTGTCATCAAATGTCCTCTGAGAGGCCTTCCTTCATCCTCGCATATGTGGGCAGACCCTCTGCTTCCAGGCCCCAGCCGTGTGCTTGTGCATTTACCTGCTTGGATTTTCATGTGGTATTTATCATGTTTATTTATGTAAAGAATCATGATCACCCTTTCCTACCCACCACATACATTTAAAGTCACTCGCTGCAGCCAGGATATTTCTTTGCGCTTTACTGTCTTCCCTGTTATTTTCACAGAGCTGGGCACAAAGTAGCCACTTCAAGTGTTAGTTGAAAGAGTTCTGTAGAGGAGAGAATGGAGCGCCAACTGTGGAAGGGATGAGCCTTCCCACCACAGCTGTGTGCACAGGAGTATTTACTTGCACAGCAAAGCTCTGGACACAAATCTTGGTGATGTGAATGAGCATAGTGCTTGGGCCCCAGCCCTATCTATAGAGAATCACCCATGTAATTTGTCCCCTAACTCAGAGAATAGCATGGTGGAAGCATTACTTTTCAGGTGTATGCAAAATAAAGAAGGTAGAACTACTCATTCTTTCCACTCTTTAAATAGGACAAAACCAGGGCCTACACATTGTATAGGACAATGATAGATTTTTTTTTTTTTTTTAGCCAAGGCTGTTCCCATTACCTAGTTCCCATGACCATGATCTTGGGGAACATGTCTCTAAAATTCTTAAGTTGTTTCTTAGACTGGTGGTCTTGGCTCTTAGTTGTGATTGAGAAAAGTAAATGAAGTTGAATACCAGTGAGCCTGTATCAATTCATTATTTGAAATGATTATTCTTTCTAATTCCAGATTGTGCTTCAGCGACGGTTACTCAAAATGCTAAATGCCATTCATAAAATGGACAGAGAGAGTTTACTGAGCAACCCCTATCTAGTAAAGCAATCACTAGCACAAGGTAAGATATAGCTGAGTACAGTGATGCTGAGGCCCAGAATCCT
>PVIR01045150.1:0-10861 GCA_004026965.1 Petromus typicus
GGGCCGGGGAGTTAGCTCAGTGGTTCCGGCGCCTGTCTTGCAAGCGCAAGGACCCGGGTTCGATTCCCCGGTAACCACATAACAATACTGGGTGTGGAGACCCACACCCAGCAGCAACCAGTACCACATACAACAGTGCCGGGCGTGGTGGCTCATGCCTGTAATCCCAGCACTCGGGAGGCAGAGGCAGGAGGATTGTGATGTGAGTTTGAGGCTGAGCTCAGGGCCAGCCTGAACCACAAAGCGAGACCCTGTCTCAAAAAACCTAAAAAAAAAAAAAAAAAAAAAAAAGAAAATCCAAAATCCAAGTCCAGGGCCAGGGATTTCGTCAGTGGCACCATACCTGCCTTGCAAGCACAAGGCCATGAGTTCAATCCCTGGTATCACACACAAAAAGATTGAGCCCAACTTGTGTAACAGTCACTCAGTGTGACCTTGCCTCAAAGCAAAAAAATAGATTGAAAGCCCCTGAGTTCAATCCCTAGTACTGGTGAGGAGAAAGAAGAGAGATAAAAATGAGTATTTACTGCTTAGTTAGCAGTAACCTGAGATAGGTTATATAAGCAAGGCTATGATAGATGAATGTAGTAAATTATGTGTGTATTTTGACAAACTTAATTTTACACACAAACTTTTTGAAAAAAAATAGTAGCAGTTAGTTAATAAATGCAGCTGATATGGGGGACTTTGTCATTTTGCTTCAGAGGGCTGTGTGTATTGGATGTTTCTGCCCAGTACCATAATTGGGTCTTCCTGATATTTCTGGCAGTCTACCAGGTACAATCTAGGGCAGAGAGACGTCATTTTGGGAAATAAAAATGTGTCAGTTTTAAGTCATATCCTGTTTATACAGCTTCGAATATACTGGAACATATTGCTTAGGACTTTCCTAAAATAAAGGGCCTATTCCAAATTTTAAGACATTATACATCAATCACAGAGTATTTTTATTCACTTTCACAATTTGACAGAGTTTTTTAAGTGTGTCAAAGTCTAGGTGGGAAGTTATTTTTAGTTAGAAGTCAAAAGGCTTTTCTTATTATAATTTGTATTCCAATACAGTTGAAAAGTCTAAATCCATTCTAATTCCTTCTATATTCTTCTATGTGACAATTTGTAGGGTTTTTCCCTTCACATTGGAAGTTTATAGAGTCTTTCTTCTCTTTGAACATAATATTCTGAAAATATTCAGAAGCTCTTTAAGAAAAAGAATATAAAGCTGAGCGTGGTGGGCTCTGCTTGCAATGTAAGCACTTGGGAGGCTGAAGCAGAAGGATATCAGTTCAGGCTTGATTATGCTATAAGAACTTGTCTCAAAAAATCAAAATCAGGGCCAGGGATTTAGCTCAGTGGTTCCGGCACCTGTCTTGTAAGCGCAAGGACCCAGGTTCGATCCCTGGTAACCACATAACAATACTGGGCATGGAGACTCACCCCAGCAGCAACCAGTACCACATACCGCAGTGCCGGGCATGGTGGCTCACGCCTGTAATCCCAGCACTCGGAAGGCAGAGGCAGGAGGATTGCTGTGATGTGAGCTGGAGGCTGAGCTCAGGGCCAGCCTGAACCACAAAGCGAGACCCTGTCTCAAAAAGAAAAAAAAAAAAAAAAACTAAAAAAAAAAGTCAAAATCAGACAACAAATAGCTCAAAAGATCTGTGCCTTTCTGGCAGGTACAAGGTTTTGAGTTCAATTCTTGGTATGCCCCCAAAAATTAAGTAAAATTTTATTTTAAATGAAAGAAAACACAATGAATGACATCATTTTTAAATAAATGTTAAACACTACAAATCTCCCTCACAAATCTCCTTGTCTGGTCAAGGATTTGAGCAGGGCCCAGCAGGCCAGTCCTTCACGTATGTTGTCAGCAGTCACTGGAGGTTTTAAGTGACCTTCAGGCTGATCTGGGAAAACCAGCCTCACAGTGCTGTGCATCGGCCCACCCGGTCCCCCCTCCATGTCGTCTTTGGACTTGCCGAGGTCTCCCCAGCAAGGCCTGAGGGCTTCCGACAGAGCGGCCCACTGCTCCAACAGACACAGTGGCTTAGCAGGCATGCTGACAGATGGCTGGCTTGTATGCAAGGGGCAGATCCCAGGTGCCAGGGCATCAGAACCAGGCTCTGGCCGGAAGCTGGAGAAACACACTATAACACCTTTCCTACCCTACAGTGGTCCTATTCCAGTTCTCCAGTGCTACCTTGTGAACA
Source organism: Petromus typicus (assembly GCA_004026965.1). Classification (NCBI taxonomy): domain Eukaryota; kingdom Metazoa; phylum Chordata; class Mammalia; order Rodentia; family Petromuridae; genus Petromus; species Petromus typicus. The sequence goes on from PVIR01045150.1 coordinate 2,208, forward strand.
GCCCTTAAGTTTCTGCAGATTGACTTGACGAGGCTCAGTGCTTCTTCCTGGAAGCCTGTGGTTCTGTGGCAGTCAGAGAAGGGTGGGTGAGAAGCATCCCGAGGCCTTCAGTGGCTGGAAATGCAGGCAGCCTCCTCACCCCATGATGGAACCTCGGCCGGATGATGCGCCATCTCCACAGGACAGCTAACTCCTTCTCTGTGGCAGTCTGGGGTGGCCGGATGTCCTGTTTGATGTCTTGCTGCCTCTATGATGCATGTTCCAAAAAGCTCCAAAACTCCTTCTGACATAGCTTCTGAAGTCACCCAGCTCCTTCTACCACATATTCCTGGGCAAAACCAAGTAAAACAGCCAGTGTAGGCCTACCGGGAGGAGACTGTATGTCTTAGTCACTTTCCTCACAGCCTAGACACAATGCATGACACGGGCAACTTACAGAGGACGGGATTACCTGGGCTCCCTCTTCAGTCCAGCCAGCAACTCCAAAGCAGGACAGCACGGTGGAGGGTATGGCAGATGGAAAGCAGAGAATGAGTCAGGGAGGGGCTGGGAGGAGGATGAACCCGCCCAGGCCAGGCCACCGTGACCCACTGCTTCCCCCAAGCCCTACTTCCTGACAGCAAGTCTGCTGCGAGTCCCCATAAGCCAGTCACCTTTGGACTCCCCACTTGTAAGCATGTGAGGCACTCAGGGGCACTGGGATATAAACCACAACACAATACAAGCACAGAAACACGGGAGGCATTGCAGCCATCTTTGAGGCCCCCTGACAAACTTCTTTATGACCTTGGACATCGAACCTACCTGTCTCATGGGATGGGTGGACACAGGGACACTGGAGGATCTGGAGAGCTTCAGTCATGGGACCAACCATCTTATCACTAGATAGAGAAGTGATTGTGGGCTACACAACTATGTCCTGCTTACAGCTAATTAACTCTACCTGCAACTGTTTGTCCCGTAGTGAAACTCACATATGTTGACACCATCTACAAAGCCATGGGGCCAGAGAAGTATGAAAGTCGGGAATGTGAAGTACAGAGCCAGTGAGTGCCTTACTAGAACCCCTCCCAAACCTGCTCAAAGCCTCGATCATAACTTTCAGCTAATTCCTCCTATTGACATTTAAGCTCTCTTTGACCAAACTGTAACGAACTGGTTTTAATTTCTTGGCATTCTTTTCAAACTGGACCTTTTCCCGGTTGTAGAAGCACACACTTGTAATCCTGGCACTTAGGAGGCTGAGGCAGGAGGATTGCTGAGAGTTTAAGGCCATGGGCTTCAAAGTGAATTCAAATTCTCGCTGAATTAACAGCAAGACCCTCCCTCAAAAAGCGAAAAAAGAAACTGGATCCTCCTAACTCCTAGGTCTATATTAGGCTTCTTATTAGTTAAATAAGAGACTATGCTGTGATAGAAATTTTGACTCAGACGTTTCAATGGTACAAACGGTTATTCCCACCTGGATAGCTGCTCTGCATGTGGTGACCCAGCCACCCTGCAGCTGCTGTGCTGTCACGCCAGAACGACAGCGATGAGAGGACACACACAGCTCCTGCAGGACTCTGCCGAGCCGCCGAGTCATCTGCGGCGGTTTGCGCGCACTGACCAGACTCACGCAGCAGAAGCCAGGCTCTCAGGAGGTTACCACCTCGTCAGCGGTTTAAGGCCTGCATGGGGTCACGAGTTGTCACATGTTCCCGCTGGAGAATTATGGAAACCCCACAGGAGTGCCGTGGGAGGGACACCTAGAAACTTGAACCTGGTTACACCCAGGCCTTCATCTGCTGCTTTCCTGTACATTGTCACCAAGCACGCAGCTGCATTTCCGAATCCTATGAATCCTTCCAGTAAATCAGAAGGCCGTACAGAACTGGGGAGCCCTCGTGTAACCTTAATATGCCGAGCCTTAATATGCCATAACCCAAGGTATGTCTGTGATCACCTTGGGCTTTCAGTTAGAAAATAAATGCTTTTGTAACTGACTTTTTTTCCCCCAGTGCTGGGGATTGAACCTGGGGCCTCACACACACTAAGCACAAGTTCTTCTACAAGGCTATATGCCCAGCTTCTAAATTTCTTTATAATAGCACATTCATTCTCATGCTACTTCTCAGACATTCGTAGTGTTAGGTGTTTGGGCTGGGAGTTTGGTTTTTAAAAACTTACAGAGTAGAAGAGTTTTAAATCATTCTCATGTTTCTTGACGAGCATGAGGTAACTAGTGCCGATCACGTCTTGTACCGCAAGACATGTGCAGTACATTAGTCTACACTATTAAAAGTGGGCTGCCTGTAGATTCTTCAGAAACTCATGGGAAACGTGGCATAACTTTAGCATGGGAATCTACTGAACTTATTTGGAGAAATAGTTTTGACGTGCAGTATGACGCAGACCCGATTGGAGAGGCCATAAATGTCCCTCCGCCGTGGATTAGGCTGAGTCAATCCAATCTCATCATGCGTGTCTGTGCCCTTGGGGATATCCTTGTCTCTAACACCTTTGTATTGTAATAACTGGAAAATAACCATGAGTCTCATAGTTAAAAGGCTAGCAGTTTTACTCTAATCAGGCTGTTACGACGCCATATTGTTAACCCCGAAATTAATGCAGCTGCTCCCACAGGGACGGCAGAGCCTTCTGTACCATATTGTCACATAGTCAAGCTCGATAGAGCCCCTGCCGTCTAGTGATGTGACTGTCTCTGTATAAGAGTCCTAAGCTCCCTCGGCCTGATGGCGCCGGCCTGTGTCCCCCGCACTCTGGGATGCTGAGCAAGGCGAGCGCAAGGTCAAGTCCTGGTGCACAGAAGGAGGCGGGAGGACATCCTGTCCTGGCTCTCAGGTGTCCAAGGCGCTCTTCCCAGCTCCCTTTCCAGAGTAACTACTGCAGCTGGTCTTCCTGTGAGGCCGGTGAGTCACGGGTTAGTGAATCATCGCTGCTGTGCTAACAACGGTGAGGAGATAAACAAAACCAGCCGGTCAGAGTCTTCCCTGGAACCCGACGGAGCGGACTTGTGTACACACAGAGGACTCGCGCTGCAGTTCCGTATCACAGACCGGGTGGCCTACGCTGCGCGCCTATTAGTTCCCAGGCTCCTCGGTAAAGAAATCACCATTTTCCAGAAGGAGAACTTCAAATGCAGAAGAAACTGATCTTGCCCCGCTTAAAGGAAGGCCCTTAGGTGGCTTGGAGGCGGGGACAGGCTTTGACCAAGGGGAGGGATATAAACTAGAAAGGCGCTTTGGGGTGAGCCCCAGCCACCTCAGCTGAAGTACTAGGGCAAAGGTTTCCCTCACAGGGTGCAGAGGCAGCGCTGGGAACAGCCTCAGAATGATGTCACACGAGGTAGCACAGCCAAGGCGATGAGAGGGAAAGGCCAAGGGCTGGAGGAAGCACCGTGAGCCTTGTCCTTTCTCTAGGTCTGCAGGATGTGTCCGAATGTCTGCAAGAGGTCCCAGGTCAGCTGCGTTCTCACGTGCAGCCAAAGACAGTTTAACCGAACAAAACTGCAGCTCTTGAAAGCATCTGCTGATCTACAGCACTTGCAACAAGCTCTCATATCCACAGTGAGGAACGTCTACCTGAAGTCTCTGTTACACTGGACAACCAAGAGTCACGTGTACTAATGGTAAAAATGACACCTCTCAGTTGCTTGGACTCCGTGGTAAATCTGGCCCTCTTACACACAACTTATTAGTTTTAGATTTTTCCCCCCATTATTTACTTTTTGAGAAAAGGGCTCGTTATATTGCCCAGTCTGGCCTTGAACTCCAAATCCTCCTGCTTGGGTCTCCTAAGTACCTAGGATTACAAGTGTACGACTGTGGGCATGGCTTCCATATTACTTTTCGGTCGTGGGACATAAAAAGGCTTTTATAAATAGTGTACCATCATTGGCAAATAAATGCAATTATGCAAGTTAACTTAACATTAGCTGAAAATTATCATGAGCAAACCACAATTATACTAGGGGAGAATTAAAATTAGCTGAACATTATCTTTAAAATGTGGCTACTATATCATGGTATAAATTGTGGAGGAAATATAATTAAAAACAAAATCTTCTCTGAAATATCCACAATAGTATTAGAGAAAGAAAACACTGTAATTACTGAATAAGCAATGAGCCAGAATATAATGCACATCACATGCAGTTTGCAAAGACAAAGAAATCTCACTCTCCTACAGCTGCACCAGTACACGTTTTTGTTGCTATAACAAAATATCTGAGACTATACAATGCATAAAAAAATGAAGTTGGGGGCTGTGGATGCAGCTCAGTGGACACTGGATTAATCTCCAGTATGACAAAAGGACAAAACAAGAAAGGAAGAGGAGGGAGTTTTGGGGAGGAGAGAGGGAAGGTGGAGGGGAAGGAGAAACTGAGACTGTGATGATCTCACACTTTGGGCAGCCCTGTCTACTGGCCTCTGTTGAGGATCTCATGCAGGCAGCATCGTGATGGCAGCTCATACCAGAGGGATCATATCAGGTGAGTTGGGAAAAGAGAAAAATCAGCAGTGACGCTCACTCCTCCCAACCACAAGATGACCAAACTCCAACACACGAACTCTTGGGAAGCAAACTACATCCAACCCTGTGACAGCCAGGCTGCTGTGGTCATTACAGGTCTTCAAGGTGAGCCATGACTAGTCTTAGGAGGGATTGCCAGTGCCACTTGTCATGTGCCAGACGGGGCACAAGAGCATCTATCTGTAAGGGCAAATGCCTAGCAGTGAGAGAGGAGATAGATTCGCATGGTGGGAAATGGTGCCCTTCCTTGGGGCTCCACAAGGGAGGGACAGGACTGCTGGCTCCTGTGATGTTTACATTTCTAAACAGATGATGCTCAGGTCCTGAAAGTGTCAGTCCTAGGTCATGCAGCTGGCAATGTGCTAATCAAGTTTCTCAAAAAGATTTGCATACAGCTCAAGTAGAGAAGAAAATATTTTCAGTTACATGTGTTCTAAAGTAAATTCTCCAAGGAAAAAGATTAAAAAATATATTCTCATTTTCAATAAAGGTAAGCCTCTTTTCTGAAATTTGTGCATGTTGGCACATGCCTTTAATCCCAGAACTCAGGAGGCTGAGGCAGGAAGATTGCTATGAATTCAAGGCTAGCCTGGACTAGTGAATTCAAGGACAGACTGAATGACATGGTAAGACTCAGTTTCATAAAACAAACAAAAATAATTAATTCTGTGTGGTAGTACATACGTGTAATTCTAGCACGCAGAAAGCCGAAGCAGGAAGGTCATGAGTTCAAGACCAGCTTGTTCTATAAACAGTAAGACTCTTTCTCAATAAGCAAAACAATTTATTTTCATTCTTATATGAGCCCTAAATCTAAATTTGACTTTACATGCCAAGAAAATAAATTAAGTAAAAGCATGTATTATATTATATATTTATTTTATTATGTATTGTATTTTATTATATATTTATATATATATTATATGCCAGATATGCACTCAGCGAGACAAATTTTTTAAATCCTTATTCTAAAATAAGTAGTTCTGAGAATTATAAAATAATTTTAGCAAGTGTAGTCCTCAAATTTATCTGGCAACAAAATTTGACCCCAAATGGCATGGAACAGGCATGAGATACTTGTATCCTAGCACTCTGGGAAGTCAATGCTGGACTATAAATTCGAGGCCAGCCTGGGCAACTTAGATATTCGGTGAGACCTTGTCTCAAAATAAAAAAAATAAAAACAAAATTTTTAAAAATGGCTGGAGATATAACTCAGTGCAAAGGCCCTAAGCAACACAATGAAATTAACAATAATAACATGAACAAAGAAATATTTGCTAAGAATTATAAATGTGCTTGAATATATAGAGGATACCCAAGACTGTAAGTTACTTTCAATTATTATTATATATTGGATTTTGAAGGAAAAAGAATTAAATGTAGGGTGAACAGTAAGCCATCACATTTAATATATGCATATGTGATATTCTTTTTAAATTTTAATTCTATACTATACTCAGTTAACAGAGGTCAAAGAAATAAAAAAAATAAAAAGAAAGGAGAGACTGAGAAAAAGGGGGAAATGCAAGAAGATATGTACATCTGAGAGCAAGGACCATATACATCTGCTAAATACCGAGAGTCTAGCACATCTCCTAACTGTGCAGAAGTAGAGTAAATATTACTTATGGGGGTGCAGGAGGAAAGACAGATGACAGGCAGAAGAAATGGAAAAAGGCGATCAGAATAATCACCAAGAAAAAGAGATGGCATCTTCTAAAGCTGGAGGAGACGAGGGTGGGCAGAGATCTCTGCCGAGTACAGAGGGAGAGGAAACTCGGAGCGAGACGAGGAGAGAGGAGTGTCTGAGCAACAGCTCCAGAGAGGAACACATCATGCACATGAGCTGAAGATTAAAGTCCTAACAGTGTCTGAGGCCACAGAGCAGCAGTTTGGGGGGCTTGTTTGTGGTAGTGGCAACTGCATCCAGGGTTTGTACCCTGCGCTTTTGTAGGGGGTGAGAAGGGACAAGGTCTCACTAGGTCATTGTTTCCGAAGCTCGACTCAAACTTGCCATCCTCTACCCCAGCCTCCCAGAGTGCTGGGATCACAGGCCAGGCTCTGTACATCAGTTCTTCAGAGTGAATAAGAGACACTCAGCATCTGATATGTCTGCACCTGAGGTATTTTTCTAGCATTGCAGGAGTACTACTCTTTTTTTCCCCAATTCTTTTTGTTTCAGTAACGTCACCTGCAATCATTTATTCTATAAGAGAATCTTTGCAAATGAATTATTTAGAAGAGTCCCAAACTGTCAAGTTGTTCACTGTGGATGTCTCCCATTTGGGTTTTCTTTATTATAAATTTGTGATTTTGGTCTTAACTCTTGAGATTTCACACAGGTTATTAGGAACAGTATGTTTCTGAGTAAGGAGGAGGGGTTGACAGAAGAAATCCTCAAGCCAGGTGCAGTATGGTAAAAGCTGGTGCTGCAAGTGGTAAAAAGAATTTACCAATAATAGTCAAGGAGTATGGAAATGTCAAGAGCTTATCAATACACTGCAAGAGAGCAGGGAAGTCCAAAGGACAACCTCATCATCACAGAGAATGACTGAGACTGTTGCATTTGATCAGGGATCTGGAAACACCATCCCAGGGGTGATTTCATCAGGTCACATGATTCCGTTGTCACCTATAATTGCTTTTCTCTCATTGCAAAGACAAAATATCCAACATCCAAAGTTGGAGGACAAGGGGTTTATTCGGATTTCAGCTCATAGAGGTTTGAGTCCATAATCAGCTGGCTCTACAGCAGGGTTGGAAAATATGCATCAAAGAGGAGAAATAGTTCACAGTGTCCACAAAGTAGCCAAAGCAACAAGAAACCTTAACAGTGTCTTTCTGCCCCTTTTATCTTACTACCTAAGGCAGGGGGCATTCATGCCCTTTATCCTTGTGTCCTCATGCCCAGCCCCATCATGAATCAGTCACACACTCTAGATCACTCACCTCTGGAAAATCACGAGGCTTTGGGAGGACAGTGAAACACAAGCCATAACCTCGTCCATCTCAGTTCTGAGAACAGCCAGGCGTTGCTTGAAGATAGATGTAGTGTTTTTATTCAGCAAAGTTCGCTGTCCTTGGCATTGCTAGAAATAATCTTTCTGAGTAAAATTAATTGACAAATGCATAATGGTTGACTAATGTTAGTTGTCGAGGAACAGAATAAAATATTTCTGTTTGTACTTGAAAGACCCTTGGTGTTATATTGGAAAAGAAGAAAACATTGTATCCTTTAAAATGATGATGTTTGTGTAGGTTTTCTGCATAGTTTAAAAGGTGGACAGTTACTGTTCTACGGCAGACTCACCACTCATTTGCAACATGGTCTTTAGAGAAACAATAATAAAATAACCACAATTCCCCACAGGAATGTCCTAAAGGAAGTGATATTAAGCATTTGATAAGCAATATGAGTGTTAAGATTCATAATACTTACAAGTGGAGTGAAAAACAAAACTCTAACTTTAGCTTTGTTATGGTTTAAATTGGCAATGTCCCCCCAAAGTCTCGTGCACTGGGAAGGTGAATGGATGACCTGTGCTTGGTCAGCTAAATGTACTGTTAAGTAGTGTGGTCTGGACAGATGAGATGAGTCACTGGAGTCATGACATGGATGGGCGCCTCTTCCTGCCCAGCTCCTCCTCCTCCTTCTCTGCTTCCCTGCTGCTCTGCCACTTCTGCCTTATGATACAAGAGAAATATACTCCCAACCTACTAGATCTCTGAGTTCATGTCCCCTGAAATAGAAGAATGGATTTCAATTTACCACGATGTGCCGGGGTCTCACCGCTGGGTATGGCGGTGTCAGCCGGGCAGAGCAATGGGGTGACCGAGCCAAGGGGCTTAGGATGAGAAATAAGTAAAGACAGGACAGCGGGACTTGGAAGGGTTCACCAGTCAATACCGAATGAACGCCACGTTTATTTAACAGCCTTCTTTTATACATTTCTTTAGTACTATCCTTGAGCTGCCCTTGAGCCGACTAGCTTTGTTCACGTGTACAGAAAAGAAAAAAAAGTTAATGAAAGAACTGGTGGGCGAGGTGCATTGACAATATTCTTAATTAAATCTGGCACGAGGGTGTGTAAAGGTTCTTAGTTTAACCTGGAATA
>PVIR01045151.1:0-10848 GCA_004026965.1 Petromus typicus
GGGTCCTTGCGCTTGCGAGACAGGCGCCGGAACCACTGAGCTAACTCCCTGGCCCCCTATCAACTCCTTAAAGACATACTTCCTGTATGTTGTGCACATGCTTAATTCCCAGGGCTTGGAATACAGGGTGATGTGGAGGATACCTACACCCAGGAAAGTGGGAGGGGACACCAAAGGCAAGACAGACAGGAGATTCTGGAAACACAGTGATTACAAATGTGGACCCTCAGCTGGCTGCCAAGGTTTGACTCCCAGTACTCCCAATGGCTCAGCCTTCTGAGTCCTAAGACATGGGACAAAACTATCCGCAAGTCTTCTGAAAAGGAAATAATGTGATCTACATCAAAAGACTTTTGGAAAGAACAAAATGAACTCCCATGTGGAAAACAACCAGTTCAATAAAACGAGCTATTAAACAAAGCCTTACCAAACTTGCCCTTCCCCCAATCCAGCCAAGGGAGAATCATGCAAATCTCAGTGCACAATGAATTTGTTTTTCCTCCTACAGACATCTAGAATAACAATGTCTCACTAAGCTGATGCCACTGGCATTGGTTTATAAGCTGGGAACCCTTCTTGGGAGTTTAATACTTTCTTAGCAGAATTCCTGGGGATATGAGGTAGTGTGGAGATGAAGTCCATTTGGATGCCTGGGAATTTTTGTCTTCTGATCCTCATTCTAAAGGTGCTTATTTTCCCAACTAGAGAGATTTGCTCTCAATCATCTTCAACATGCATCAAGACCCATTAAGTCCTCTCACTTGGATGTGTATAAATCATACCTCAATTTGCTGATTAGGAATCTATTTGATTTTATCACCTTTCCTATAATTATATATTCCCCATCCTCTCAGTAGGTCTCATTTAACTTGTAACAACAAGTTCAAGGGCATACATTATGCTTCAAACTCTGTTTAACAAAATTTGGATAGCAAAACCAATGAGCATCTCAGATATGCATTTCTAATTGTTTAGATTATAGCAACTGTTGTAAATTATGAGCATCAGAAGCATTAAACGCCCAAGATGAAAAATAAAAAAATTTGTACACAGCCTATAATACTTCAACTTATAAAGAAGAAAGCAAAAAAGCATTTTGATGTACCTAATAATAGCTAATAAAGCCTTTTTAAAAGAAAAATAAGATCTGGTGTAAAATTTGATTCCAATAGCCTTCCTGGCAAAGAGATTTCCTGTTACTATTTAAATGTAAATGAGTCATGAAGGTTGTGTCAGAAATATTTAACTCAAAAGCAGAACCAATTCAGTGAGAGAAGCAGAGAACAAAGCCCAACAAAGTGAGTAGAAATAAAAATGTTTGAGTTTCCATATTTTGATAACTTTATACATCTAGAAACAGAGGAATGTGATAAATGGGTACAATTAAGATACTCTACATGCCATTTATTAAATATTGTGTGACATGCAACTGTATGGATTTCTAGCTTAACCAATCACAAATTTAATCAGAACAGTTAACACTTTGTCTTGATGGTGCTTTGGAGAATTCAACTATCGATTAAAACATATTTATGTGTCCTTTTGCAACAATCCATTTTAAGTCTTTGATTTCTTCTTCAAAGAAGAAAAAGGACGTTTAATTTTGGCCTCAATGTCCTAACTAGAAACATAAGCTTGAAATCATATCTCTGTTCCAATCCAATGAAGCAGACATGCAATTTAAAGGAATTTAAAAGAATTAATCACAGCTGCAAGAATGTGGTCTGCAGAGATTTTTATTTAACTAAACATTAATGCAATTCACCCAGCTAATTCTACTTGGAGGAAAATACTCATGTAGTTTGGCAGTAGGAGATGAACATTCAGAAATAAAAACTGTAACCATCACAACAGTAACTAACACTTTTCAAGCACTGACTTGGTGCCTGGCATCCCCCTAAAAGCACCATGTGTCAAATCTCATTTGCTGAAGACAACTCTAACATGTGGAAGCATTGTGGTCAGTTGTATTATTGTCACTCTCTCCCTTTTCCATGTGACTCCTAAAGAGTGAATAAAGAATCTTTCTACTTATTTGCAGTAAGTGTGGCCAGGTGATGTGCCTTGGCCAATGGAATGACAACAGACATAGGTCATGAGAAACTTCCAATGGCCTTGAATCATTCACTCTGCCCTCTTGCTTATCCATCTTCCTCTCTATGGGAATGTGACCTGCTCTCACGGAGTCAGCCCAGAGTCTGGGAGAATCACAGCCAACCCACAGCCCCATGAGCAAGAAAATACATATTTTATGGGGCAAGTCACTGATGTTTTTTAGATTGCTTAATCCATAGCATCACTGTATACTAAGCTGATTAATTCATTATATTGTTTACTAGGGCTCCCGTGAGAAAGTACACAAACTAGGTGACTTAAACAGCAGAAATATATCACCTCACTACTCACCAGGGTAGAAATCTCAAGTCAAGGTGTCAGCAGATTGGTAACTTCTTAGAGTTGTAAGCAACTGATCTGTTCCAGGTCCATCTGAGCTTGTAAAGAGTTACTTTTTCCCTGTCTTTGTAGTAATCTTCCCTTCATGTGTCCAAATGTCCTTTTCTATAGACACTAGTCATACTGGGGAAGGGCCCACTCTAGTGACTTCTCTTAAACTTGATTGCTTCTGTGGGCACTCAACATATGGATTTTTGAAAGGATGTAATGAACTTCTAGTATTCAGCACCATTTTTAATCTCTAGTGTATAAATATAGAATTTGAAGTTCAGAAAAAGTAACTTTTCCAAGACCACAGAGCAGATATTTGACAGGATGAGCTTGAACTCAAACACTGACAAATTTTCTACCTCTGAAATTTGTGCTATACTATTAATCCATCTCCTTGGCACAAAATGACGAGGTGAGTTTTTCAAAGCTGATGATTATTCTCATGCACGCCCACATACACATTCTTTATTTACATGATTTACCATTTCATTGTTTTATCAGAAATTCAGGGACTCTTGGGGCCGGAGATTTAGCTCAGTGGTTCCGGTGCCTGTCTTACAAGTGTAAGGACCCGGGTTTGATCCCCAGTAACCACATACAATACTGGGTGTGGAGACTCACCCCAGCAGCAATCAGTACCACATACCACAGTGCCGGGCATGGTGGCTCACGCCTATAATCCCAGCATGCGGGTGGAAGAGGCAGGCGGATTGCTGTAATGTGAGTTTGAGACTGAGCTCAGGGCCAGCCTGAACTTCAAAGCGAGACCCTGTCTCAAAAAAAGAAAGAAATTCAGGGACTCTTGTGAAAACTATAAAATATAGCAACTGCTACAGGTCACCCAGCTGTGAGGTGGATCCCCCAGAGGGTAATGACCAGCAAAATATTCTTACTTCTGCCAGGAAGGAGCTTAAAGTCAAATGGCAATGACAAGTGGATAAAACCGCCTCTTCAAGCCCCAGAAGTCATAGCTATCATTAGTGATATTACAATGGAAAGCGACAAGGTTCTACATAAGTGTCAAAGCCTCAACATCCATGACCTACTTAGAGATACTAAGAGTGCTGAGAAATCAAGAAATGATTTCCTATGGAAAAGGAGATACTCGCTGTGAAGAGGAACCACGTAAGTAAGGCCTAGAAGAGCACGCTGGAGAGGGGAGCCTGCATTTGCAGTGACTTGGTGGTAAGTGGAAGACCACCATACACAAAGGACAGATAAGTCCAGAGCACCTAGAACTTCAAATTCCAAAGGGACATCATGGCAGATCCATCTAGCACGTCAGGCATTTTCTCATGTGATCTGCTCAGTAAACCTGAACAGTGGGAACTATGGCAGCCAAGCACCAACCACCACACTGTATTGTCTCTCAACACAAAATCAATGGGGTGGCTACAATAATTACCACCAATGTCCGTTCTTAACCTATACACATGTTGTAACTACTGATATATTTGATTATGTTTCTACCACTTTATTTTGTAATGCCTTCTGAAAAATATAATTACAGAATTGTCATTTTTATAGTTGAAGGATGGCCCACGATTAGCAGTTTCATGTGTTAACCTAATTTATTGAGTAAGGTCAATAAAACACATGGACTGTTAAATGAATCATCATAAAATGCATGGGTGTGGCAGCACCATCCCAGTGAAGAAACAGAAGGTTAACTGTGGCCCTAAGTGTCCAACGGTCCTGCACATTGCTGAGAGTCCAGGGGGCAGATAAGACAAGAAAAGGGTAAGTCCTTAAGAAATGATCCACTTTCAATGTCAGATGCACCGCGCCACCACCACGTGCGTCTACTCTGACATAATCTCAAGTTGTGGGCTGGAGGAAAGCCAGAGGGATACTCCCTCAGCAGAGCCAGCAGTGCTTAGCGCCAGGCCACTTGTGGCAACTCTCATCACTCTCCCACCACACAGTCCTGTGTCATAAGTTCTGAGCATAGAGGAAACAGCACACACAGAGACTCGGTGACATATGGAGGTCCAGCATGCTCAAAGAACGAAGGCCAGTCCAGGGCTCCTCCCCTGAATAAAAGACTCCAGCATCCAGCCTCACTGGCACAGTGAATCACCTCATTGTCCATTGTCCTCGGGAGGAAGGTGGCTGAAAGGTGAGGCCCTGAGCTGCCTTCTCCAATGCTGTTGCCAGGCTCCAGGCTGCTGTGCTTCCCGAGTGCCAGGGAAAACTCTCCACCACACAGCCAGCTTGACAGCCAGGCACCTGCATATTTAGCTTGGCTCCCCGTGAAGGTACACCAGAGGCTGCTTTCCAGCGTAGCTTAAACACAATTAACTTTTCATTTGATGCGGCCTGCCTCTCTCCGCTCCTAATGTTCCCCTAGGACCCACGATCCAATAAAGTGCAGCATGTGACTAAGACAGCCAGGCAGAGAAACTGACCAAATATTGTTCAATGCTATATAAGAAACCTATGGGAAAGGAGTTTAATTAAAGGCCACAACAATTCTTCGGGGAAATGTTTCTTTTATTAACCATTCCTGCCGAACAAAGCAGCTTTAAACAAACCCTGACTGCCTGGAGATTATGTATGCCTGAGATTTCGTTTTTCTCCTTAATCTGTTCTGTTTTTTGATTATTTGGTCATTAGGAAAATCAGAAGTACCTTAGACCCAAAAAATCCAATTTAAGTAAGCTCATTCTGCACTTATAAATATGAGCACATGACATTTAAAACAGATAGGCCAAGAGGGACAGTTCTAAGTGTGAAATTGTTGTTCAGCATAAAATATTACCATAAATAGATTGAGGAGCTATTTGTGGATCAACTTACAAGTTCAGGGCATTTCAGGGAAATGTATGCACAGCCTGAATGTGGGCAAGACATTTAAAATGTAGAGAAAATGTAATTCTTTTCCACTATAGTGTAATAAAACTACTAGTTACTGTCACTGATCTGATAGTGCCAATTGCAAGAGTAAAAAAGCCGGAATGTGAATGGAAGCACTGCTTCTGATAAAGCAAATAAATTGGATTTTTAAGTCTTATTGGGAAAAAAAAAAAAAGAAAATACCACTGAGGGAAGATACAAATGTATGAATTATTTTAAACTCAAGGAAACTTAGAGGATGCATAATTTTAAAACTGACCCATGGGTGCTTAAAAACTTTCCAAGGCCACAAGACTAGCTGGATGCTAACGTTATGTGGAGACTCACTCACTCACTGGGGGAAGTGTGGGGAACTAAGGAAACAAATGTAGAAATGTATGTGGGAAACACATTCACTTTTCTCAAAAATGCCAAGAAAATATGGAAAGGTGGGGCTGGAGATATAGGTCAGTAGTTCCGGCACCGGTCTTGCAAGCGCAAGGACCCAGGTTCGATCCCGGCAACCACATAACAATACTGGGCGTGGAGACTCACCCCAGCAGCAACCAGTACCACATACCACAGTGCTGGGCGTGGTGGCTCACGCCTGTCATTCCAGCACTCGGGAGGCAGAGGCAGGAGGATTGCTGTACTGTGAGTTTGAGGCTGAGCTCAGGGCCAGCCTGAACCACAAAGTGAGACCCTGTCTCAAAAAACCTTAAAAAAAAAAGAAAGAAAATATGCAAAGGAAAAAATCTTCTAGCAACATGGACATACTCTAATAGTCCACATCCACATTTCCATTACCAAGAAGTGCATTTTTTCCTATATACACAGATCATATGGCCCTCCTATCTAGGAAGACATCTTCCAAGAGACCACATCTTTGTCTAATCTTGGCGGAGTTACACGTGATGCATTATATTTTTCAAAATTAGCTTCAGCAACATTCCTGTCCCACATGCTTCTTTTGAAATAAGACCTTGCAACACCTGATCAAATAATAAAAACCTAGCTATTTGGGAAGCTGAGGGATAAGGACTACTGAGGCCAGCCTGGGCAACTTAGCAACATTGTCTCAAAACAAAAATAAAAGGGCTGTGAATATAACTCAGTTTAAACAACAACAACAACAATGGGGACTGTTTTCATAATCTAGGGAAACAAAATCTAGGGAACCTCACTACAACTTTAGCCATTCCAGCAGACAAAAGTGACATTGTGCCAGTTATATGTGTAACCTTGGACTGGCAGCTTCTATTCCACCTTTGCAAAGTTGTCCTTCATATACAAAGGACAAGTGGTCTGAGACCTTTGTGGTCTAAGAAGGTTAGCTGCATGGAGAGCTTTGGAAGACAGAGGCAGTGGTGGGTGGGGGACAGGCCAATGAGTACCATGATCCCAAGTATGAGTCAAAGTCGTCCTTCAAAGTAAATTGTCTAACCTCTTAGCCCTAGCTGATGGCCTATCCCACCGAGTCCTTGCCAAATCTCACACACACACACACACTCACACACACACAGAAAGAGAGAGAGAGAGAGAAA
Organism: Petromus typicus; assembly: GCA_004026965.1. Classification (NCBI taxonomy): domain Eukaryota; kingdom Metazoa; phylum Chordata; class Mammalia; order Rodentia; family Petromuridae; genus Petromus; species Petromus typicus. Next base: position 6,825 of record PVIR01045151.1, read on the forward strand.
GAGAGAGAGAGTGTGTGTGTGTTATTTTAAGCTATACATTTGGTGGCATGCCACGCAGCATTAGAGAGGGAACAATGTCTTCTGTATTTAGCGTTGACAAAAAAACCATGTGCATTTTGTTGAAATTGACTTGAAACTCAGTCATATATCTTTTCAATATTTCTTCAAAAATCTCAGTGCTACCCCCATATTCACTTTTCTCTCTGTTAATAAATTAGGAAGAAATATCAGTGTTTCTCAATATGATTTCTGAGGACCACCTTCACTGGAAACTTGAGGCTGTTTGTTAAATAAGCAGATATCTGAGCCTCACTTAAAACCTACTAAATACTCTCTGAGTATATAGGGTCTAGAAACCTATATAGATGTTTCTCAACTGATGATGGAGTTTAATTCCAATAAGCCTATCAAAAACTGAAAATAACCTAAATTGAAATGCACTTAACATACCTGACCTACGAAATAGCTTAGCCATACAAGACACTGGATTATCAGTGGCTTCCTCTTATGAGCATGTCAGTGAGTGGTGGCTTTGGCTTACAACTGCTGCTCAATATCACAAGACAACATCAGGTTACATTTTGCTAGCCCAGAAAAACATCCAAATTCAAAGGTTGAAATTCTATTGAATATGTATCATTATCACACTATTAGAAAGTCAAAAAATGTAATTCAAACCATCATACATTAGGGACTGTCTATATTTTTAAACAGCCTTCTAATATCTATAACATATGTAGTCTGATTGCATGATCCTCCTCAATTTATTTTCAAGATAATTTCCAAAGTAATCCTAGTGTTCTTTTTTTTTTTTTTTTTTTCTGGTACTGAAAATGTAGGCCAAGGCCTTCATACTGAGCTGACTCTCCAACCCATTCTTATTTTTTATTTTGAGAAAGAATCACATTAAGTTGCCTAAACTGGGTTCAAACTTGCAATCCTCCTAACTCAGCCTCCCAAAATGCTGGGATTATAGATAAGTACCACCCCACCCAGGTAGAAGCATTTAGGCAGCAATAACAATTAAGTACTTGGGCTTGTTGACACTACATCTCCTCCACTTTGACAGACTATTTGATACAAGCAAACATGGCAAAAGATGAATCCTTTATATAAATTCTCTTCAGTTGAGCAACCAATTTATCTGAGAAACAAACTTGCTATAGGAATATTAGCAGCTCACATAAGCCTACCAGCCTTTCTTCCTGGTAAAGAAAAACGAAGAGCGAAACTCAACTCAAACAAATTTAGTGAATAATCATAATATACAAAGTAACTTGCTCAGTCTTTGTTAGAGGACCATAAAAAAGAGAGGGTTCCCACCTCAGTTAACTCAGTCAAGTAAAGAAAGCAATCAATACATCAACAATACTTCCCATGGTGCTGATGGGGCCAAGGAGCTACAAAAGAAGCATTCTGCTCTACCTGGCACTAGAACTACAGACCTTGAGCAAGAGAAGGGCTGTATTTGCAAAGCAGACCTGAGCAGAGCTCTTTATTGTTAATAAGCAGAACTTCTTGCTTCCAGATGGAGGTGTCCTAGCACACAGTCATATCCTTTCACAATAGGCTAGGGAGGAACAATGGTTAATTGAGATGCCCAGGGATACACACAAGAGCAAAGCCATAAGACTGGTAACAAACTACAGTATTAAAGACACAGATTATTTAGGGATTCCCATCAACAGACGTCTTGTCAACTTCCAAGACTTCTTGCACAAGTCAAATCCCAATGAGGAAAGAGATTATCCCAGATGGCAAAAAGCAAATAATCAAATAAATACCCACATTGTGAGATGATGATTCTGGTTGAGAAAATTTTTAGGACCAGAAGAGGTGGAGAATGTGATTGCTTAAAGCCAGAAGTAAGTAAACCCAAATCATATCCATGATGAGAGCTTATACTTTATCAGTATGAGGTTTATAATTCATGAAAAATTCCCAGTATTTTCACCTAATCCTAAACAATAAGATTTGCTGAGCCAGCATTTTAGGATTGGATCATTTAAAATCAGGGGAAGACATGTGATTTGTCAAGAAGATGCAACTATGGCATCAGGAAAAGCAGAACTTCCAGGTGCTCCGATTCTAAGCAACCCCCTCCTAAGAGGTATAAGAAGCCACAGTTGTGACAAGGCAACACAGAGTGTTTCCTATCTGATGAGTACATTTGGCTCTGCTTAATAGATAGGCACTGGCACCGGCACATGCTGGGCTTGCACTGACAGAATCAGCCTCAGTCAGCCTCTAGCAATATGATCCTTATATCTCCCCCGGGCCTCAGTTTACTCATTTGCAGCACCAGCATGCTTTGCCAGAATCAATGGAATAAGTGGAGAAAGCAGAACTAGGCTGATGTTACTATTTCACAAAAGCCATCATGACACAGATGATGTCATGAGAGCCATCATGCTACAAGAGCTAAGAAAGAGAGAAAAGAGGAAGATTGCCTTTGGAAAAAAGAGGGGAAAGAGCAAGAATTCCACTGGACTGAGAAGAGTACCAGGAGGTCTGGGGCTAGTTGAAACCCAGACTTTGCTCCCTCTGTATGATTTGGGAGAGGACTACAGAGAAATTCTCTATAATTTGGGGGTAAAATGATTTCATAATTAAAGCTATGATTAGGCCCAGTTTTCCTGCCTACAGGCCAGCAATGGCATAATTCTGTCTCTGCCTCCTGAAACAATAAAGACCCTAATGGTCCCACATGCTGTGATACTCCAGGGCAGAACATCAGCTGAAGACACCCTAGGAACTTCATCTACATAATTCCTCATTGTTATGGGATGTACCAAAACTAATGCCTGCTGAGAGACCTGTTACATTTGTTACTCCTGATGTACCAAGGATACTGGCCTCCAAATGACCTGTTATATTCCTTACTCTCCATGTATTGAATAAAGGTGTGGCAAACTCGGGTCTTTCACCAGAGCAGCATGGATCAGGCCCAAGCTCAGCTTCTTCTTCAAGTATCATTTCTGTCTATGTATTAATTTTCATTAATAACATGCTGTCAGCCTCACAGGAGACTAGAATTTAACTACAGAGGTTCTGTAGTCCCTTTCCCTGTTCCCGACAGGGGACCCCATTTTAGAAAGGATGGCTCTGAAGACAAAGGGAAGGTAGGAATCCACAGGTCTCAGGTCTCATTGCTTAGCCAAAGAGCCCCACCTCCTACATGATCAAGAAAACAAAGGATCCACCAGAACCAAAGGTTCTGTGCAGTAGACACCAGAAACAGGGAGTTACAAGGGTAGACCAATGCAGATCACCCATTTCTTCTAGTCAGCAAAGGATGGGAGGAAACAAAACCCAAGGGTGCCTGAGGCCCATGGTGTAACTAAAGTATCTTTCTCATTTATTTCTCTGCAACCAGTTTTTCCTCCAGCCTGAAAAATATCCTTCTCTTCCATCAAGCCCCAAAAGAAACAACTCCCCTGCCTTAAGGGACTGTGTTTTGTGAGGGAAAAAAAAAAAAAAGGCAACATATTAGACTTGCTGAGGGAAAAAAAGATCCACATTTCTCTCATCTGCTGATCACTTCAGGGCATTTGCTCTTTTACTAAAATGATAAAACCAGCCACTCCATGGCAAAGACCACTATTAAAACAATTCACTGTGTCACCTCCAATTCCGAAGGATAGCAGTTGAATCGCCTGGGTCTGGTTGTCTTTTGTCTCCTTGAACTACAATCAGTGTTAGCCACTGAAATTGTAATGCACTTTTCCTGCTTACCTTACAAGAAAGGAGAATGGGGTGCACGAGGCTGTTTCATTAGGACCACCAAAGAATTTTTATTAGCAACTCCATCACATTTAACTAGCTCCTTTAGTAACATAAAGAAAATCTATGTCAGAGGTTTGTCAGCCTTTGATGGATGTTTTCATTCTTGGAGTGTTATTATTGCTCTCCTTATGTGGCCAAGCTGCAATGGGGACTTGGAGCTTATTAGACTCCATACTCCATCTGTCGCCATGCCCTCGAGCCAGGATATTGGTGCGGTGGCCCAAAACCAGTCTTCAGT
>PVIR01045152.1:0-10844 GCA_004026965.1 Petromus typicus
GTTCTTCTTACCCAGGAGCAAGGTATGTCTTTCCATTTTTGGATATCATCTTCTATCTCCTTTTTCAGAGTTTTATAGTTTTCAGAGTAGAGAACTGCAGGCCAATATCTCTAATGAACATCGATGAAAAAATTCTCAATAAGATACTGGCAAACAGAATACAGAGAATTATCAAAAAGATTATATACCCTGACCAAGTTGAATTCATCGCAGGGATGCAAGGAGGGTTCAACATAGGTAAATCAATCAATGTTATACACTATACTAACTGGTTTAAGGACAAAAATCATATGGTCATAGCAATTGATGCCGAAAAAGTGTTTGACAAAATACAACACCCATTTATGTACAAAACCCTACAGAAGATTGGAATAGATGGTCTCTATCTCTAACTAATAAAAGCTATGAGAAACCATCAGCCAGTACCATACTAAATGGTCAAAAATTAAAACCTTTCAGACTAAGATCCAGAACAAGACAAGGATGTCCTCTCTCACTACTTCTGTTCAATATAGTTCTGGAAATATTATCCATAGCAATTAGGTAAGAGAAAGAAATAAAAGGAATAAAGATTGGAAAAGAAGAAGTTAAATTGTCATTATTTGCTTATGACATGATACTGTATCTAGAGGATCCTAAAAACTCAATTAAAAAATTGTTGGACCTAATCATCAATTTTAGCTGCATAGCTGGTTTCAAGGTCAACATTCAAAAATCAATAGCTTTGTATACACAAACAGTGGACCCAGTGAGATAGAAGTTCGGGAGTAAGTTCCTTTCACAATAGCACCAAAAAAAATAAAATATCTAGAAATCAATCTAACAAAGGAGGTGAAAGACCATTTTCTTGACTTTCATGAGAATTTGCCTTCACCTGGGGATTTAGCAAGGAAACTGTAATATTTGGTTTAGAGGATGCCATGGTCTTGACAAAACTAATGCAAAAATATCATAGGAGAGAATAATACTAAGAAATTAATACTGCTTATATTTACATTCAGTCTCTGGTTTGTCCTTTTACTTTTAGTTTCTCTTGCCACATATAACATGTGAAAAATACACACAACTATACAGTTTCTCCAACTCCTTAAATTTTACCTTCAAATATTATTTCACATAATCAGAATTGTACATAAAGTGACTTAATCAATGAATGTTCCAGGCTCTGGCTACATTGCTGGTCTGATGGTAATAACAATGAAGATTGATAAATACAAACTTTACAGTTGAGGATCTATTTTCCTAAAAGACTGGTGGGATCAGCATGTCTTTACACATAGACAGCTCGTGAAATGGACCTACCAGATCCCTTTTTGTAAGTTCACTTGCCTAAAGATTTGTTGAGAAGAAAAGGAGATAACTTGAATCAGAATGTAGTATTGAGCTGTAACAAATTCCAGCAAGTTTGGTAGTTTATGATACATAGAAATGTATTATAATTCTGGATGTCAGAAGTATGAAATGAATCTCTCTGTCATAAACTCAAGAACTTGGCAGAACTGTGTCCTGTAGGCTATTGGGAAAGCATAATGTAGTCATAGGCGAGGGGTTTGTTTTGTTTTGTTTTGTTTTGTTTTTTATAACTGGCTGCATCCAGGGCATATGATACTGAGATTAAGGATGACAGGTAGTAAATTTGCCCAGTGATTAGAAATAGTGTAGTTCTGGATGTAGACATGGGAAGTTCCTCTGGGTGTGGGTGCCACCAACTCAGAGGCCTGTACCCTGGGTGGAATGAAAAAGGAGAGAAAGAAAACAGGCTGCTGGTGCTGCCCTCTGTCTGCCTGGCCATGAACTACTTCTCTTATGCTATGTCATCCTTTCTTGGATCTAACAGTTGATGGACTGAAACCTCTACAAACTGAGCTGAAGTAAACCTTTTCTCTCAAGCTGCATTTTGTCCCAAAGGAGAAAAGTCACTAAGAGAAGGAAAATCTTTTTCTGTACTTTTGTCAGTGTCTAGTGTTCACTCCCATTCCACATCTCATCTTTAAAATCAGCAATAATTTCTCTCCAATCTGCTTTCATATTTACATCATCTTCTCAGTGATTCATTTGTCTTCTCTTTTGAAATTTAGTTAATTCTGAATAATCTCTTTATTTTAAGATCAGATGATTACCAATCTTAATTTTAAATGCAACCTTAAATTTTCCCTGACACATAACATAACATATTCACAAGGTTGGCATTTAGGGAAAGGATATCTTTGCAGGCTATATTAGTCAACTATCTGTCACAATAACAAACAACTGATTTAAACAACTTATAGAGAGAAAAGGGTTACTTGGGCTTACAATTTTGGAAGTCCCAATCCATGTGCACTTGGCTGTGTTGTTTAGAAAAGACCTATAGTGGTGTAGCACTTGATGACAGAAGCACCTGGTGAGAGACTACTCACATCAGGATTAGGAAACAAAAAACACAGAAAAGAAGGAAAGAACTGTGGAGACACAGTCTTCTTTGAGGGAGCATCTTCACCTAAAACCTCTCATGAGGCCTCAGTTCTTAAAAGTTGGGCCACCTTGGTGGCCAAATCTTTACTATATTAACTTTTGAGTGATACTTGAGATCCAAACTATTCCAGAAGTTGATATTTTACCTGATGTAGAGAGAACATAGGAGAACACACTGAACTGGTCTTAGAATTTATTCCTTTCTAGTTTACCATGACTGGTATCTCACTGATCAAGAAGGACATGGGCAGAAAGGAAGGGGAAAATAATGTGCTTTCTGAAATGCACAGAGGCATCTTAGTCACATGAGGGGACAGAGAATGGGGAAACAGCATGTTTCTGCTTCTGCAGGGAACATCAGGAAGAAATCGGAAAACATCCAGGGATGAGATTTCCATCTCTGATTCATGGAATCCTGGCACCCAGTAGGGATAGTGACCAGTAAAAGCCCAACACTTGTGGGCCTCAGAAGCAGTGATATGATACTTCACTCTTCTTCTTAAGTATTTGTGGAAGTTAGCCCTAGTACACACTAACAAAGATGACAAAATGCAGTAAGAAGAATGTAATAGGTATAAGAAGAATGTAACATATACATACATATATATACACACATGTGTGTGTGTGTGTGTGTGTGTGTGTGTGTGTGTGTGTGTGTGTGTGTTTACTCTGGGGGATGAGGGGCAAAAATGAATCCAGATAAATCAAACAAAAAAAATAGGCAGAGTGAAAGCTGAAAAACAAAGTTTATTATATTCATATGGTCCCATTCTTCACATTATTCTAAGACATGCAGAGCAACTCAGGCTCCATTCAGGGGTTGGGAGGGCTGGAGAGAAGAAACATCATTAGGTCCCTCAGTGAAGAAACACTGGCAGGAAATCAAAGGTCTCCCTGTTAACTTCATTCTTGATTTTGATTTTTATTTAGTCACATTCTGTGACCAAATTAACTAGACAAACTAATTCTTTTTTTTTTTTTTTGACAGGGTCTCACTTTGTGGTTCAGGCTGGCCCTGAGCTCAGCCTCCAACTCACATCACAGCAATTCTCCTGCCTCTGCCTCCCGAGTGCTGAAATTACAGGCGTGAGCCACCACGCCCGCCACTGTGGTAGGTGGTACTAGTTGCTGCTGGGGTGAGTCTCCACGCCCAGTATTGTTATGTGGTAACCGGGGATGGAACCCGAGTCCTTGCGCTTGCAAGACAGGCGCCGAAACCACTGAGCTATATCCCTGGCCCCTAGACAAATTAATTCTTACCGGTTTTGTTCAGCTTCTTGATTTATTCCCCCACATCAGTCCAGTAGGTTAAAGTTTAGTTGTTTTGTTTTGAAGGGAATTCTCCCCTCCAAAATTGAGGCATTTTTCCCTGTGGTTCTGGACTTCAGGTATTTCAAGGTGTTTGGATTTTGTGGTGGGTAACTTGGTGACCAGCCCATATCTCCTCTTGCCCTATTGGCAGCTAGGTTTTCCTTGTGTGGAAAGCATAACTTTGTCTCACCCAAGGTTAAGTTTGATCCTGAGAAACAGAGTTTCCCAGTGACTGGTTACTGCACTGATGGGAGGCCCTCCCGTTTTGCCTTATTTTGAGAAACATATGGAAGTCAGCTCAGCTTGAGTGCTCATTGGTCTGGTCAAAGTCTTTCTTTGTGTCTTTATGACAGTTCAGCTTCTCCCTTCACCCAGCAACACTCAGGTGTTATTAGTGAGCATGCACATTTCCTGTATTTTAATCTCAGTTTCTGATAATCTGTAATCCAGAGTCTGAATTTAGATAGGACCAATCTAAAGACCAGACTCTAAATGGGTATTGGGAGACAATCATTCTTTGCTGATCAGCAGAGAGAACCCACTGGTTTCATTTGGAGTCCTGGAGCCTTAACATGAAGGATTGGTACAAAAAGCGGATTTCTTTGTTGTAAATTAATATTTCTATAAAACTATGCACACTTGTACTCAACAGCTCAGATATTTGAGAAGGTTTTGGAAAAGTGAAAATTAAAAGAAAAAATATATAAAATTATACATATAAACTTTATATATGTTATACATAAATATATATAACATATTGTTTATATATAAACATACATATAACAAATTTTATACATATATTTATATATAAATAACAAATTTTATACATACAAATATATATAAACATTTATAATATATAAATAACCTTCATAATAGCAAAGTTTATGTATATAAACATATATGTAACAAAGTTTATATGTATTTATATTTATATACAATAAAATTTATACATATAAATATATAAATAAATGACAGTATACAACATATATATATATATTTATATAAATAACATATATATAAAGAAGAAACATCATTAGGGCAATCATTAGGGCTGCCAAAAGGGCAAGAGGAGATATGGGCTGGTCACCAAGTTACCCACCACAAAATCCAAACACCTTGAAATACCTGAAGTCCAGAACCACAGGGAAAAATGCTTCAATTTTGGAGGGGAGAATTCCCTTCAAAACAAGACAACTAAATTTAAACCCACTGGGCTGATGTGGGGGAATAAATCAAGAAGCTGAGCAAAACCGGTAAGAATTAATTTGTCTAGTTAATTTGGTTATAGAATGTGACTAAATAAAAATCGAGAACAAAGTTAACAGGGAGACCTTTGATTTCCTGCCTGTGTTACTTCTCTGAGGGACCTAATGATGCTTCTTCTTTATATATATGTTATATATATATATATATATATATATATATATATATATATACATACACATATATTTGTATATTTTTATTTATTTATTTATATATTTATATGTATACATTTTATTGTATATAAACATATATATACATATAAACTTTATATATATATGTTTATATACATAAACTGTTATTATGAAGGTTATTTATATATTGTAAATGTTTATACATATTTATATGTATAAACTTTATTTATATATAAATATATGTTTATATATAAACTGTGTGCTTTCATATTTTCCTTTTTTTAAAAAAATCTTTATTGGTACATTAAATATACACATCATGATTGCACTCCATAATGGGGATTTGTACCAGTATAAGACATAACTTAATTCTCATTTTTTCCCATAGCCCTACCCATGCTACTGCCCCCCCCATATACATAAAATTTGTTTCCTTACTTCTTTGTTACAATCTCAACATTTTCCCCCTTCTTCCTATTTTACATTGAGCATTTTCTATTTCACAATATATAACATACAATTCTAGGACTCATTTACATCTTTATTTTCTCATACCAGAGAAAAGATGTGATATGTACCTATCTGTGCCCTATTTATTTCACTTATGAGGATGTCCTCAAGGTATCTCCATTTAAGTAGAAATGATTCAAACTTATCATTTTTTATGCAGAGTAATACTCCATTCTGTAGAAGAACCACAGCTTTTTTATCCAGTCTCCAGTTGATGGACACTTGGATTGTTTCCAAGATGTAGCAATCACAAATTGGGCTGCTATAAACATGGGTGCACACATGTCACTATGATATGAGTCTTTTAATTCTTGTGTGTATATACCTAGCAGGGCAATGGCCTGGTCAAATGGGACCTCTAATCCGAGCTTTTTGAGGAATCTCCAAACTGATCTCCACAGGAGTTGTATGAGTCCACAGTCCCACCAACAGTGGAGAAGGGTTCCTTCTTCTCCGCAGTATTAGGACATTTCTGAGGTATCTCATTATCACACTGAATACCTGCATTTCCTTATTTTCCCCTTGTGACATAATATTGAACTAGCTTCTGTGACAGTGGATATTCCCAATATTTGGTCTTCCTCCTTCATTTCTGCACATGTAATGCTATCCATCCTCAATCATCTATGTGAAGAAATGAGCAGAACACATCTTTTAGGGACAATGAGAAATCCTGTAAGAGAGGCTCTGTCTAAAATGGTACTTCTTGGTAGCTTCATCTTGACATAATATTTATCTGTTCAGTTTTAATAACTTGATTTTAGCTAATTTCTATTCCATGGTCACATTTATGTGCTGTGTTAGGGGGTGAACAGACATGAGCGAGGTGGAGGTGTGTGCTAAGGAAAGAGCTAAGCACTACTAATATTTCTGAGTAAGGAGGAGATTTCAAACTGGTCTGACTCAGGATATTACTAAAACAGGAAGCTAACAAATATTTCTTTATCCTGAAAGACTATAAACAGGCATTAGCATTAAAATAACTTCTTAACTTGATCTAGTGATTGTCATCAACATTTTTTGAAGATTCACACTAATACAATGTGGGTTAAAATGCCATTGACCTTTAATACTTTCTAATCCCAATGATTTTCCTCATTTTTCTTTTTGAGTTCTCATGTTTAAATGGCATTAGGGCTGCAGTGCTTAGCAGTATTTGATCTTTCTTTCCTTTAACATCAGAGAACAATTATAATAAAAATGGTGCCAAAAGTAAACCCTGAAAGGGAAAGGGGATTTGACATTTTGAAACTAAGCAACCATATGTGGTAGAGGGCTGCAGGGCAAGAGAACAATCTACCACCTCACCAAAGCTAAGACAGAATAGAAGTGAACAGCACACACTGAAACTGTGAGTTGTGGTGACCCCGTGCTTCAAATCAAGTTACCAACATGAACAAAGTCTTTCAGAGCTGTAGTAGATTAATGTTCAAATGCTGTGTCTATTGGAGATAGATCGAGACTGCTGTCTACACTTAACTCTGAAGAGGGATGATCAGGGCTTCACTTTGTGCTGCGTTTCAACACATTCTGCCCCAGACTTTCCATCTTTTTGGAAGAATCACTTCAACCATCTCTACAACATCTTGCTTGGGATTTTAGATTGCAAATATTAGGGGATCTGTTGACAGTTGAGAAAGCTGAATTGAAGGCAGGTGAAGCAGTTTGCTCAAGGTCACAAGTTGGCAAAAGAGATCAAGTGCAGGTTGGAGTAAGGGCAAGGGTCCCCAGGACCCTTGGTACTGTCACTCCAAATGCTCTCAGGAGTGTTCACATGCTCTTCACCAGGGCAGTGAGTACGAATAGGCTAACAGGAAGCCTCTGTGAGGTGATGCTCAAGCCAGGCTCCTTCTCTTGGGAATAATGACTGTGCCATGTAGACCCTTCTTTGCATTTTCAAAGGAGCAGAAATGATTGCATCAGTTTAACACTGATACAACTCACACTTATAATCAGACACTACCTTTCAATACAGACATATATGGTTCAAAAATACTTTTTGAAGAAGTTTATTACAATCCAAGGAAACTCCGGTTTCCTGAAGCCCCATGCTAGATTATAGTTTCTTTTCCCTCAGAGGAAATTTGAGAAAGAACATTAAAAATCCTTTACAATCAGTCCTTTCTGTGGACAAGTGTTGGCTTGAAAAGTTTTATAATACTGTGCTCATTCTGTGGTTATCTTCATCCCCAAGTAAATCTCTGGAGCTTTGTAGGAGAGGATTTGAGACATTTTTGTGGTTTCTCATACTTTAACTTTCTTATTAACAGGCAGTCCAGTGGGCTCTTGGGAGGGAAGGAAATGGAAAGAATATCATGTAGTTACTCTCTTATATTGGCCCGTATCTCTGATTGTGGCCACCCTGGCCACACATGAGAATAACTACTTTCAAGCATGAAAAGAACATGAGAAGTTATCTTGAGATGTCTTATCTAGTAATTTGCAGTATAAGTGACACAGTTTTCCAGTAGTTTTAGTTGTTGGTGTTGGCCAAGCTTTTGATGTATTATAATAGTCATCAGTTTTCTGGATGATCCATGGAAAATTATAAGCTTATTTCCAAAGATGAGAAATGTTTCCTATCCTAAAACTCTCAAGTGTATATAGTTTTTTTAACACATTGCTACCTTGAGTGTTATTATATATAAAGTGTCAATAATAATAATTTTATTACTATTTAAAGTTTATCTTTTAAAACATATGTACATGCACAATCTTGTTTAACAAAGTTAACAACCTTAAAATATAATTATTTTTTTTTCGTATGAGGAAAAGAGAACTCAAAGAAATTCATGAATTTCTGCTTGTACACAAACAGAATAAGCTGACATCAAAACATGAGTTTAAATTTAAAACAGAAAAAAAGCTGTTATTTACATACTCTTCCATATCACTGATCTGAAGAGGTGAGAGTATTGAAAAATAAAAACCACCATCTAATTTAACTGTTAGACTAATCTATATGGTGGGTTAGAACTACAAGACCCAATTTTCTGATGTAGACTTGAAGCTTCACAAATATGCAAATTCATGATATTTAATTATTTAATATCAACCATGTACTAAATAGAAGAGTCAAAACTGGTAAATTTGCTCAAACTGTGTCTTTATTGTTTAAACTTTTTAATCAAAGAAAAAAATCATGTCATTCTGGTCATAGTCACTACAACCAGAGTAGAATTTTCATAGAATATACTATTTTCACTCCAACTGCCACAAACTATAAAGCTCCTCAGCTTGACATGCTCCAGTTATAAGATGTACAAATATATACTCATAAAGCTGTGTGACAGATACATAGTTTATTGGCCAATAGTGTCAGGTGTGTTAAAGTATCCTTTACATGTGGAATTCTAGATGCATTTTCTGTACACTCAATATGAGAGATTTGAATGTGTGGGGTTTGAATAATTTCTGTAGCCAAAATACGACTAGTGTATTCCTCCAGGTTTCATTGTAGACTCAGTTATCTCATTATGGGAACTGTCCATTCCCTCTACAGTGTGTCTCTCCTGAATCCTGTTCCTTGTGGGCAAGCCAATAAAAGTAGTTGAATCAATCTGTCTCTCTCTCTCTCTCGCTCTCTCTCTCTCTCTCTCTCTGGTAGTAAGTAGGCAGGAAGGCACACAAATAGATGAGAAATAGAAAGATAAGGTGACAAACAAGATATTAGATGATAGAATGATTAATAGATCAGACATGTAAGTTTGATACTAAGTTCCTTGTCATGGGTTTTCCCACTGTAAGAAGATCTTAACAGCTAATGTATTTCTCACTGTGTACTGTGTCCTTCCACAGCAGGCCTTCCATAGCAAGGGAGACTTAGAAATCTCAATTTACCCCCATTTGCATGATTCACATTTCATCTGTCTTCTCCACTCAAGTTCAGTTTTAGGCCAAGAGCCCAGCAGTGTTATTCTTTTAATTTTATATACCCACAGAGCTGAAACATTTGAAGTACAAGTGCAGGACTGAATACTTTTCAATTAGATGCTGGCAACACAAGCACTCCCAGACATTAACTGGCACAGGCCAATTACCATTCTCTTAAATTAATGGATACACACTAATGGCATGGACAATGGTAGAGCTATTTGGGAAACTCAAGAACTGTAGAAGCAGTGGAAATTATAGTTTGCAGCACAACAAGAAGTCCTTAGAAAGGTTTTGGGCAATTAGCTTATTTTGGAGATGAAGACTGCCAATTGGACTACTCAGCCAAGTCTTGGCAGGACATTGATCCAATTTCTTTTTGTCACTATTTACATGCCTCTCCATTTCATTGTATGGGGGGGACCAAAGAAGATGATTGCTGCTCACAGCATCTGTACAAAAACTATTTTATTTGAGAAACCAGAAAATAATAGTCTGCTTCCTTCTTTTCCTCTTTATTTTTTAGCAGCATCAGGATCAAACTTGGGTCCTCATGCTTGCAAGGCAGGTGCAGTACCACTGAGCTAAATCCCTGGATTTCCTCTTAAATCCTGTACAATTTAAATTTAAAGTTCTTTGTTTTTCCACATATAAACTTTCTCATTAAATATTCTAGGCCTTTGTTCAGATATAATGTTCCTTTGTTCAGAAGCTTATTACTGACATCAAAAACTTTAATCTATCAGTATTATTATTGTTTGCAAATGCCCACTAGTCATTTATAGTCTGCCACTATGAGGTTATTGTTCCCTATCTATCTTATAATTTTCAACTAAATCAAGCAATGAAAATTTTATAGTGCATCCCTAATTGTGCACCAGACTGGAACAGTTCACACAAATTCCAAGCAATTATAAGGCTTTCTGGGAAACACTGGCAGCAAACATTAGATTAAATGTTTATAACAGTAAGCCAGATGGGAAACAGAGATAAGGAAAATCTCATGGAAACATATTTTCTCCCAAACCACAACAGTATTTCAAATTAACCTGGCCAAGGGGAAGCATTTTCAGATTACTAACCAATATAGTGTTTTTGGTAAGTAATAGCACTTAAACTGTGGGAATAATCTTAAAAGACATAATCTTTCATTATATCTGACCAATGTTATGGATACCAGATAGAATTGATGAATGGCCATAAACAAAGGCCAGTATTTCAAATTAAGAAAATAGATGTTTTAAAGTAAAAATGGGGCTCACACTATATGAGGGGTAGAAATAAATCACACGGAAATATTTA
>PVIR01045153.1:0-10862 GCA_004026965.1 Petromus typicus
TTTTTTTTTTTTTTTGCTGAACTTCTACATGGTTGGAGGGGCAGGAAAGCTGCAGTAGAAGCACAGGATTAGAAGATTCAAATAAAGCACAACATTCTCCAGGGAAATAGATTAAAAACTATGTGTATTTATGATGTTCCCCAGTCCACACTCATAAGTCTAAAATAATCAGACTTGCCACTGGGAAGAGGTGACTTGTGGGTTGTCACAGGAAGGGGCAGATTCAGTGAGCATCTTGCATCTTTCCATGTTGTTTTGGCAGGGTGTTAATGGGATTACCTACACTTCATTTGGAGAAGGCTCAGCCCAGAATATGTAGCTGGATCTTACCTGAATAGCCAAGGAGAGCTCCTTCCTTTATACCCATGCCTGAGCCCTGCATAGATGTGAAAACCTTGGGTGCCTTTGTTGTGGTCTCTAATTCTGTTAATCGCCCTAGGTAAAGATTAGCTGCTCTTGTCAATTTAATTCAGCTTCAAACAAAGCAAGCAGGTCACTATTTTTCCCCCTTCTCTCTCTCCCTCTCTCTTTGCCAGCAAGCAGGATTGAGTTGTCATGTAGCTCTAATAGGCAGCACGGGGAATCGTTAGTCCACCTCAACGCCCTGACTGATGGGCACTTCACTTCAATCATCTGCCTGAGCAGTGGTGGCCCAGTACTATTGACACTGTGTCAGCTGCAAGAGAAGATGCCTTAATCGGCCCCGACACCCTCTGCATTGATTTGACAAGTTGCTGTAATGACCTTCTTGTTTTTCTGAAGGGTTACTGTTTACTCGGGAGGTGCTGCTGACTAAATGTACTGCATTGTCATGGAAACGCTGCCTCCCCACCAGGCCTGGGTGGAGGGTGACATTGATAGGTGACTCTGAATATTTCAATGAACTGGTCTGTCCCAGTAGTATGAATTCTAGCCCATTAATCAGACCTACTCTAAAAGTCGACCAGAATTAGAAACCACCTTTGTTGGGTCTGCTGTAAAAGATCATTTGCTACTTCCAAAATTCATTTCTGGGTCTTCCTCATGGTTAGAAAAAGCTGTTCTTGTGGTCATCACCTAGACCTTACTTCTGTTTATCTTTTGTCAAGAAAGGCTGCCTCGGAAGAAACCACACTGCACTTGGGGTAATTCCACATCATTGACAATGTGTTAAGCACCATTGAATATACTAATAAGAATTGCTCTATGAACATTAACCATTATTTCACTGATTCCAAGGTACATAATTTTGCCAACCTAACATTTCAGAAATTTAGTAGATCTTATAAACCAATCATAGTTTATGTTTGCTGTCAGCCAGGTGGCAGGTATGACATAGTTGGGATAAAACCTTCCACTGATACCCTGTTGGAACAAATATCAACATCAAACTGTCAAAGATTCAGTGCTGTAGATTTTGCAAGAAGCGTTTTATTTGGATTGCTTTTTGAATCCTTAAAAGAAATCTTACACCATTACACATTGTATTTTTTTTCATACAGCAAGAAGTTCAAATGCAAGAGGTTGCTGGCATTGTTTCCGCAGCTCAACAGTTTCAGAGCCAGAGCCTCAGCTGTTCTCTTCATGTTTTCCTCATGGACCCAAGGTAGTTGCTGAGGCCAAAGATGTCATTCTCTAGTTAGACAGAAAGTGAAACACAGGCAAAAAGAATACGGTTCTCAGCTGCATCAGCCCTTACTACGGCTTGGGTATGGTTTCAGTGTATTTCCAGGGACTCCTGTGTGGACAGTTTGTACCCAATGTGAAGAGGATGGAAATGGTCCATACATACAGATAGGGCTTGGATGAGAAGATAAAGATCAGAGGGTCACTGTTGTGAACGCTCCATAATTCAACACTGGTGGCTTTGAAACAAGAGTGGGAAATATCACAAGAGACTGGCATGCATGCTCATTTCTTGCCAAATCATGCCTGAAAAGTTGCAT
Source organism: Petromus typicus (assembly GCA_004026965.1). Classification (NCBI taxonomy): domain Eukaryota; kingdom Metazoa; phylum Chordata; class Mammalia; order Rodentia; family Petromuridae; genus Petromus; species Petromus typicus. The sequence continues at coordinate 1,926 of PVIR01045153.1, forward strand.
TGCGACTCTGTCACCAAGAATTCTGTCATCCCTGATTATCTAAAACTGTGAGATACACAAACTTATTTAGGAATGTCCAACCTCAAATGTTTTGTCATAGCAATACAAAATGGATTAATATAGCTGCCTTATAAAAGACTTATATTTTACTGCTCATGATTTGCACTTAGACCTGAGACCCCTCTCTGTAAGGGAGACTGGAGCTTTTCAAAGTCACAGCCTGTTGCTACCCTTCCTAAAACTAGGATTATGTTGCTAAGGAAGGAAAACAGGATAGACACTGAATAGACCACTTGTGGCTCTGCCTTACTCATTGTCCAGGTCATAAAAAGTTCACCCTATGGAGGTTGTATGTGGGTCACCTGTCCTTAATGACAGTAAGAAGAGTCTGTATTTCTCAGATCAGTAGTCATGACCTCCAATGTGTTAAACAACTCATCTTTATCAGGGTCTCACCAAATAAATATCAGTGAAAGGATAAACATGCTTTAGGGAAAGGATACACCAAACTGATAGAGAAAGAATAACTTGACATCATTGTCACAAGTCTGTCTTACTCTAGCCTTCAAAGGCTGAGTATCATGCCCTACATCACTGTAAGAAAAATGTACGTTCAGTGACAATGTTGACAGCACATGTGACTCTTGCCATGGGTCCAACCAATGGTCAGGAGCAGAACCCATTGTGGTGGATATATGTTATTAGTTTGATGTTTATTAAATGTGCAAAGAATGTCTGGCTCCTTTTCTAAGACTCATAAATGGAACCCACATATCCATCTTCTACTGCCTATTTTTAGACTTATTAGCAATGGAAGAATTTTAACTCTTGGAGCCTTGTTGACTCATGGCTTCCCTGGGGACATTTTAAATAGTGTTCACTATAATTTGAGCAGCTGCTTAGGGCTGAAAATGCAATGGAAGGCTGGGTGGTGCAATAAAGGATTAGAGGCTCCTAAGTGTGGCGAAATTGAGAAAGACAATGACCTGAGTAAGTTGTTCGGAGAGCTACTCATAAGTTGTAGAGGTGGTTCTACTCCCAGTCTTCAGCTTCTGGGGCAAATTCTCTATTTCTCCCTCTCCTCTGCCCACCACCCAGATGATCTTATCTGAAAATAGCACAAATGCACAGACCAGAGAATTCTAATGTGGAGACATAGACACTACAAGATCTGGCCCTAGAACAGCATTTGAAGACATGGAACCAGCAGGGCCTAATGCTGTGAATCACACCACCCATTCCAAACTAGATTAAATAAACCAATGAAAAACAAAGAAAGTCATCATTGGGCTTACCAAAAATGTCTGAGGTCCTTTCAAGACAAATGATCCTCATGTTTCAAGAATGATGGACCACTGCTAAACAGAGCCAAAGCACAGCCAACTGAAAAGTTTACAGGAATGTATGGAAAGTGTTATCTAAGACTGTTTAAGGACAAATATGATATGAGTGGAAAAGACTGGCCCTGAAAACATGGGGGATGAGATCCCTCCCAACTATCGATCTATCTATCTATCTGTTTCTCATGTTTCTGGATCAGTAATATTCACAGATGAGCTTGGAATATACATTTATGTATAGACACAGATATAGACATAAATATATGGTATTTATCACACAAAAAAATGCTTAGGTATATATGTTATACAGTTACTTCTCAAATCTACCTAAGTGTTCACATGATTAAATTAGAAGTGCCTTTAGATAAATTTTGATTTTCTCATGACTCCAACTTTATTTATGTAAATATCAAATTAACAGAAAAGATAGTACTATTACTATAATTCCATCAAGGTCAATGATGGTAATGGAAAAAAAATAAGGAAAAAAATGAAAACAAAGTCTTTGTAAACAAGGAGGGGTTGAAGGGACAGCAGAGAAATGGGGAAAGATAAGAATCAAGATATGTCATGCACAGGGATAAAATCTCAAAGATGAATGTGATCATAATTTCTAGCTAAATGTGCTGAAAAACTTAAAAGATTTTTCAAAATGAAGATTTTTGTACTTGTGCTGCTGTGGTCCAGTGGGTAACTGCAAGCTGACCTCAATTATTTCCTGCAGAAAGATCATCAGAAACCCAAGAGCTGATGCACTGCTCCTACCTTTTAAAACCATTTGTTCAGCATCTTTCCCTTATGAGTGTTAATATGTGATGATCACGCACACTGGAGTAGAATCTATTGGATCATCCTTGTTTAGTCTTTTGACTCTTAGATCACATGTGTATAAATATTTTCATACAAGGGGGCAGGCATATTTCACATGCCATGCTGGATGTGTTCCCTCTGTAGGATGTCAGGAATCCCAACCCAGCAGATAGGCAGTGCTCAACGAGGCCATAAGAGACTGCATTAAATAAACACCAAGATGACAGAATGGAACAGTAAGTCACTCTATAATTGCTAATAGGCTGTGGATTGTCTGTTATTCCCCAAGTGCTACCACTGAGTCAAATTAAAGGGCGAGGGAAGTTAGATCTGTGTGTCATTTTAAATTGAAACATGCTTCAAAGTGCTACTTAAGCATAATAGAAGAATACCTATATACCATCATCTGTTGGCATGGTGATGTGTGAAGCCAAGATAAATGGACCGTCAGCTGGAGCAGGGACTAATGATGGCCAAATCAGCAGTTAACAAGCTGGGGGCCTGACATTCATCAGGCTATAGAAGAGAGAAAACATTGGTCCTCCTCTCAACAGCTGATGAGGGGAAAAGTTCATTGACTCTTGTGAACCCAGCCCTTACACGAGGAGCCCTTTGGTGTGCTGGCGCCAGTGGCAATGATCAGAGCACTGAGATACTTTAAGTCATCTCTTCCCAAGCCCCATTCCCTCAGTTGTTCCACATTCACTGCCAGAGTCTTCAAGGTAATCATGAAGCACAATTCTTGGCAGAAGAAGAAACAATTAGGGACTCATGTTTCCAAGCTGTAAAACACACTTTTCTTTCTTCATATTAACAAGGGTTTGAAATGCTGCTTGAAATTTCCATTATGGTTCTGTCGGTTAGGGAGGCCCTTAATAGGCAATATGAGGTTCTTAAGAAGGATTCATGCCTTTCTCACCAGAGCCATTATTGTAAAGCAAGTCTAGCTCCATGTTTTGCCCTTTTCACTCTCCCTTCTCCTCTCTGCTGTGGCTTGAAGCAGCCCAGGACTCTCACCAAAAGCTGAGCGAATGCCTGATTTTAGACATCTTACCCTGTACAACTACAAGCCAAACTAAACCTCTTTTCTTTATAAATTAACTAGCTTCAAGTAGCTTATTGTAGTGACAGACAGTGACATAAAATAATGTCCCACAATGTTTTTATTCTCCCTTTGGTTATTTGTTTTCCTATCTTGATGAAAGATTTTTTTTTCTATGACATCAATCCAGAACAGAATACTAACTCATTGTGAAAGCATATCAGTAATTTATCTCTTCTGGGCTTTCCACAAACTCACTGACCCTCGATCTTAGTCCTCTCTTCAATAGGATCTTCACCCCTGAGCCTTTCAGGAGGGAGTTTTACCCCTGGTATCTCAGGGCTGCCCTGTAATCCTCTTCTTCTTCTTCTTTTCCATTTGATTTTGTTTGTTCCATTCAAATGGAACAATAAAATAATTATTTTTGGTATTCACTCATCTAGGTAACTATGTATCATATCTATTGTGGTCTGTGGTCTGTGGTCTAATAACCAAAAAGGGCAATGGTCTCTGTGTGGGTGGAGCCCTCCATCAAGGGACACTCAGACCTTCTGTTTCCCTTTCCCCAACTCAGAACAACTAGATAGTCTGATGAAATGTTCTCTAAAACAATCATTGGGAAGATTAAGGTAGTACTAAATGACCTCTTCTAGATATACATTTGCATAATATTAAGAATCATGTGGCCATCTCATAGCTTACACAATGAGTGCTATAGATAATGGAAACTGGACTCTTTCAGCAGAGAGTGGAGCATTCCAACTCCTCTTACGGGCCTCAGCAGAAGACAGCTACCTTTGTGGTTTCCACAAGGAGCTTTACTACAGAAACAGCCATACTTGTGTGTGTTTGTCTCAGGCAGCAGAAGAAACTTGAGGTCAACCTATCCTAGAGGAGGTTCTCCAAAAGAAGATGGAGGAAGAACAGACCAGTGATTAGAGATCTGACTTGACCTTCCTATCAAAAGATGTCTACTTTTTAGAAGCGAGAAACACTATACAGGACGCTGGTGGGATTTTGAGAAAGGAGGAACCTTCTAGACTGGGTGAGAGCTCTGTGAGATTCGTGTCCCCATGTGGCCTCTTTTCACATCACTCCCTTTCAGTCATCAGTTTTAAACTTCCTGCTCTCAGCATCACCTGTTTCTCAGTGATGATAATCTCTGGCCTGCAGATCTAAAGACATTCTCTCCTCCTGCCTCTTCACCTGGAAATCTTTCCACTGAACTGTGAGTTTCACTTTCAGTTTCTTCTGCGTAGAGCTCTAACTCTCACCCAGTGGTGTTCAAAGTGTGTGACACCAGATCAGCAACACAGGTAGGTCTCACACAGAGTTTGGTGGAGCGCTTACCCATTTCAGATCATGGGAACAAATGGCTAAACAGTTTCCCATCCATTCTGAGTTCTCAGGGCCACAGTGTCCTTCCAATCGGACCACAGGTCTGTTCTGTCAAAGTCCTTTGCACCCACGTGACCCTCACGAAAGTTACCAACACTTAGCACAGGTTTGAAGACTGTCTACTTGATGAACAAATGAATCCAAAGTGAATGAGAGGCAGACACATATGACTGTCAAATGTCCGGGCTCCAGAGCCAGGCAGCAGGCTTCCCCAGGAAGCGCTGCCTTCAGAGTCAGGGATCTCCTGTGTCACAGGCTGGGCCAGTCTCCTCCCAAAGTCTAAAGAAATGGTTCTCATGTTTGTTGAGGTGGCCAACACCACTCCAGAGACTCCTTTCATGTGGAATGGGTGTGACTGTGTTGCCCCCTCCGAACACTGTGGCTGTGGAGGCTTTGCCTAACAGCAGCACCCCTCAGCCATCTTGCAAACATCCCTCCTGTGGTTTCCAACTTTTGATGTCTAAATAATGAACAAAGCCTCCTTCCTTCCAAAGAGGCCAAGCACACCAGGACGTTGCTCTCCTGGGGCACATGAAAGCTCGGATGGGGCTATTGTTTCTAGAGAGGAAAGTCTCAGGGACAAAGGATCATACACTTCTTTGTCTGTCTTCTCTGTCCTCTTGCTGCTTTGAGAATTGTATCCACCTCTCTCCCTAAAAGTAAAATCCAATGCCTGCCCCTGAGCCTACTGCCAGCCAAGCAGGTGACTCCTGCCAAGGCAGGAAGAGAAAGGAGCATTATCTGCTCTTACCTCTGCCTCCTCCACATTGCACAGAGCTCACGCTTCCCCTCTTCATGTCACTGAAAATGTTATTTATCGATCCTGCTGACAGCGGCAGTAAATAGAGCCTGGGCTGTTTTACATCGCTGATGAGAAGGCAGGCTCCATAACTCATCAGGCCCAATCTGACTCCCCATCAGTCCTCTTCCTCTTTTTCTCCTCTGTATCTCATTAGAGCAACAGGATTAATACACACGGACAGAAGAGAAATGAGTTCAGCTGCTCTTTGGGCTTTCAGGGGAGGCGAGCACCCTCAACAGTTCCTTAAGAAAACCGACGGCCCGGGCAGTCCCGTTGTGTGCCTGCACACCCTCGTGGAGGCCCATTAGCCATGTGCTGATAATAATAGACTGGGGGAGGGGCACCACTCAGTGGGCTGGAACTGAGATTTGAGGTTAGTGGAGGGAAGCAGAGTCACCTCTCCACCCTTCCTGACCTGGCTACACAGCTTGGGGACCACGGGTGGCCTAAGCAGTAGAATAAACATGGCACCTGCTCTTGGAATGCCTATTTTACTAAGGCTTAGGGAGTAAATGTGCACTAAGACAAACATGCATTTGCCTTAAAGTTGAAGGTAAATAGACATGAATTTTAATGGAAAACTTCAAAGAAATTGCATCTGCTCTGATGATGTGCTTCGCAAGCTATTCTTCATACTCTCGGTGACAGGCAATCACTATTTCTGATTTGGGGCCTTCTCATTTGAAATACTCAGCAACCAGCCCACCTGTTCATCCTGCTCCTCTGAAGGCATCCTGTCTCTGGACTTCAACCGGAAACATTAGATAAGGACTCTATATCAGAGGAAAGGGCTTGTGGGTAGATGCCTGTGGGCTGGTGGATAGTTACCCTGAGATAATTTTCCAGTCCTCATCCTTTGCTGCCTGGACCTTAGGCCAATCATTGTATCCCCTCCACCCGCACCAGTTCTGCTTCCCCCTCTGCTAAATGGGAATAGTGGCACCTGCCTGCCTGGGACTTTGTGAGGATCAAATAAAGAGGAGAATTGTTTGTTAATGTTTGTCACCAGGACTTTTCTGCAGCATCAATACAGAATGAGCACTGGTTCTGGATGGCAGGCCCATTGTCATTGGTGAGGAGATGGGAGACATCTGCATGTTCTAAATGACTCCACTGTGTAGACCACAATCCCTATCACCTACTGGATGAATTCGAGCCAGATGCTGAGAAATACAAAAGCGAAAGTTAACTCTAACCTAAGAAACTCGGTATATCTATCAGAGAATTAAATAAATGTTTCTAAGGCACAACAACTAGAAAGCAATAAGAAGCAAGATGACTCAGTTATTGTGTGTTTTCAGTCTCTGTAATAAAAAGACAGATACACTGAGAGTGAATGGTGGAAAATACCTGGAATCCCAGCACTCAGGGAGGCTGAAGGAACACCCATTCTAGCAGCCAGGCCTGAGCATATTAGGAACTTAAGAGACTCTGTCTCAAAACAAAACAAAAAACAAAACACCACCAAAAAATAATACACTTTTATGGAGCCCTAACAAATACAAGGTACTGTTCTAAAATAATTGGAGTTATCTCCTCTAAATCATACAATAAAAATACACTTTAATTTCATTTTTAATTGAAGAAATAAAAAGGGAAGAAACTATCGTTCACTTTTTTAACTGGAAAATTGAGAATCACAGAGATTTAAAAAACAAAATCAAAAAACTTTCCCATGATCCTGTAGTGTTCCAGTGCAGAGTTGCTTGATTTTAAAGCCACTGGTTACAGGAGATCTTTGGCTGTATGGACAGAGTGATACATGATACCTCTCATTCCCTGACACATGAGGGATCCCAAATCCTACACTGTGCCTGGGTTTCTTCATTTCAAAAGAGATTGATTTAGATTATCCCAACTCTGGGATTCTAGATACTTCTGAGAAAGGGGAGAAAAGGTGGAATTAAACTTCCACTCTTCTGAGAGGTTGTGAAAGTCATTCTAAAGGGAATGAAGAACACTGTTGTTAAGCCTCAAATTGGGTCTCATTTATCTCTCAGGAAATGTATCTTTTATTTTGGAAAAATAAGGATAGGATGAAATTACCCATAATTCATTCAGTGCTTTGGAAAATATTGAGGTGCTATATTTTTATTTACAAACTATATGACCACATAGATAATCTATAGTGATATGTGATGTGCATTTACATGGCACTCAAGTACACAGTGAACACTGGAAGTTTATTCATAGCCATACAAAAATGTAACATTATTTTATTAATATTATTAATATTTTAGAATGTTAGGCCAACATGTCCTTCTTCAGTATTCAGATCTTGAAAAATCTCACCTCTTATTCCTTCTTTCCTCCTCTTTAAAGTTGTTGCTCCTTGTTTTCTAGCTATTTCATAGTTCCTAACTTTGCTTAAAAGCATTTCTAATTTCTCACATTGAAAAGCAGATTGCAAATGAAGTTTAATATGGAATATTTTGTACCAGGAAAACTAATGTCCCATTTTCCCCCTTAATGAATGCCAAAATCATCACAGATTCTAGGCTCATGAATAATGTATTTCATCCAATTAGGTGAAAATGCTGTTCAGTTCTTGCAACCAGTGTGTGATGCCAGTTCAGGCCTTCGAATGGGCACTGAGGCTGGGGGTTGGGGGTGAACTCGGAAGGGCCTGTGTGGTTGCATGTACATGTGTCTGACAGCTAAGCTCCACAACCTCCACCATGCTCTTTATGCTCTGGGAGTTAAACGACCCTTGTTTGAGTCTGTAGAGAGATGTGAGAATTTTTCCAACCATAAATAGAACTCCTCTCAAATTTCTAAATCCCCAAACCTGCTTCTTAATAGAGCTGGAGCTCTGGTTGGTCAACTTGTCCTCTGCTCACCAAACTGCCACATCTAATTGGCCAGCAGACACCCCCTGACTCCCCAGTGCCACACTTCTTTAGATAGGCAGCCTCTAGAGGTGTCCTCATTGAGGAAGCTACAGCAGTGACTTTGTGGGTGGCTCACTTTCTTCTTTTAGCTCATGATTAAGATGCTCTTTTCACTGAGAGATCCTAGCAGGCCTCTGGAACCTGCTGAACTGCATGTGTTCTTGATCTGCTCTCAAAACCACAGAGCCAGGAAGATCCACCACCAAGACACAGGCGCCACACACCCAGGAAAAAGGTGCTTTCACATATCTGAGCCTCGAGTAACTCATCAGAAACAGAAGATGGAAAAAAATACTGCACCCGGGAGAACTGCTTAACTAAAAACATTATTTTGTGTGCATGGTAAAGAGCCATGCAAATGTTAGTAATTACCCTCTTTGCTCTGAGTATATAGACATCCTCACAGCTTCAGGACTGGACATGACAAATCTCCAGGGCTTGGGCTGGCCTGATCTTGATTAATGTTGTTCATAAAAATATTCATCCATCAGGGTTTCCATTTGTAGCATTTAGTTGTGCCAAGTAACACAGCGAGCCAGTGGTTTCTTAAAATTATGCCATCTAATAACGAATTCTGGAGACAGAGTTTTTTTTCAGGCTGAAATCTCTTCTTATAAGTCAGGGCTGATGAGTGCTGCCCTACATTTCTCGATG